>PVIA01010920.1:0-48191 GCA_004024845.1 Tonatia bakeri | reverse complement strand
TTGGCTCTGGAGCTTTTAATTCTGAGTGAGCCATCTTTTTTATTTTCCTTTGCTTTGGTTGCGGCTGTTACGTGAGGGCGGCAGAGCCTTAGGTGTTCACCAGGGCGGGGCACCCCAGTCGCTGGGTTGTGACGTTGTATGTAGGGGCGGGGTACGAGAGGGAACAATGGCGCCTGCTCCACTCTCTCTAGGACTTCTGTCCCCTTTGCCTCTTCCCACAAGCAAATTGGGCCCTTCTGGTACTGGCTCCCGGACGGGTGGGCTTGTGCACTTTCTTGGACTCTGTGGGTTTCCCCAAGGAGCCTCTTGTGAGGCTGAGAGAATCTCCCGGCCTCAGCTCCCACAGGTGTTTTCAGTTGGTGCTCTTAGGCTTTGTTTCTCAGCGCTGGGGCCCTGGGTTGCACGGTCTGTGTCGCTGCTCGTTTTTGCTTAGTTTGTCTGCTCGCGAATGTGTGGCTGCGGACAGCCAGCTGCCTTGCGCCCCTCACTGGGTCTGCTCGTTGCCTCCCACACCCAGGGTCTGCTACCGGGTCCATCAGCTGCCATCTGCGCCCTGCGCGCCTGCGTCTGCCAGCCACTGCTTTTTCCTGCCGGGACCCCTCAACCCCTCTCCGTAGGCCTCCGACTCCACCCCTCCTTACCGGTTTGGGTGTAGGTAGTCCGACTTCCGTTCAGTTCATTTCTCTCTGTTCTGGTTGGTTTTTGTTTCTCAATTTTTGTTGTCCTTAGTTTTGGTTGCACGAGGAGGCACAGTGCGACTACCTATGCCTCCATCTTGGCCGGAAGTCCTAAATATAATTTTAACTTTAAAAACCTACATGAACTGGCACAGAACTAAGGAGTTAGAATGACTCCAAAGCAAACAGTAACTAGAAATACTTCCCCTTGAAACACTTTATTTCAAGGATGACACCATGTTCTCCTGGTTTTGGCTCCTGTGTCACTCCCCATTCCTCAGTCTCCTCCTTTCCTGGTTGCTCTTCAACCTTCTGGCTCTTAACATGGAGTGTTCCCAGATTTTGTCCCTGCGTCTCTAACTTCATCCACAGCCTTGGCAACCGTATCTAGTCCATTTTAAATATAACTGAGATGCAGTAAACTTACAAATTTTTGTCTCTGATTCATACCTGTCCCCTGATCTTCAGATTTGCAGGTCCAGCTGCCTATTTGACATCTCTGCTTAACTATCTAAAAGGCATCATACTTAAAATGCCCTGATATTAATTCAGTGAGTGGCAATTCCTTTCTTCCCATGGCTTAGGCCAAAAGCACTGGAATCATCCTTGACTTCCCTTTTTCTCATATTCCAAATGAGTAGAGGGGATAAAATGGAAAAGAAAAGACAAAACTGGCTCAATCAATCCAAAATAAGGCAAGAAAAATCAAAAAGGGAAAACATGGCAATAGAAAAACCAAATAAAACAAAACAAAATATATTAGTAGTTGCTCTAGATGTAAATGTACTGAGTTTTCCAACTAAAATCTGGATTGTCAAATTGGATTTTTTTTCTCTTTCTTCCCATCCCAGCCCACCAACTCAGCCCTCCCCACCTCCTTCCCATTTCCACCCCCCAAAATTGGATTTTTTTTAAACTAAATCTGGCTATGTGCTGGTTTTAGTAGATATACCTAAAAATAAGAACACAGAAAGACTAAAATTCAAAGAATATAAATATATAATATAGGTAAATTCTAACCAAAAGAAAACTGATTTAACTATTTTGCTAGCAGACCAAATAACTTTTAAGCAGAGATATTACTGGTCACCACAATATAGGACCATTACAGAACAGCAAAAGGATCAATTAACCAGGAAGATCGAATGATTTAAACTAGAAAGCACCCAAAAACACAGGTTTAAAAATTAAATAAAGACAAAGTTAACAGATTTACCAGGAGGTATTGACAGATTAATTATCACAATAGGTGTATTAATACAGATACCTATATGTTATTTGACAGTTTAAACAGATCAAAAAAAGTCATGAAATATATAGAACATTTTGAACAGTACAATTAATAGGCTAGCCTGATAGAAATAGACTGAAAACTGTTCCAGGAATTGGAGAATAAGCGTTTTTAAGAGCACGTGTAACGTTTACAACAAATGACCACCTGCTAGACCATAAAGTTGGCCCCACAAATCTCTAACTGCAATTCAGTTAGAGGTCACTCACAGGAAGATGATTAAAGGGAAAAATATATATTTGGTCAATTTTAAAGTGCACTTAACTTTTGGGTCAAAGAGGAAATCATGTAAAAATTAAAAAATACTCAGAAAGCAATGATAATGAGAACACTGTATCAGAACTGTGGGGTGCAGACAAAGGAGTCCTTTAAAGGAAATGTAGTGCTCACTGCTATTGGGGTAGGAGGTAACTACCAGTAAGGCTCAAAATAATGATCTAAGATGTTAGGAACACAACAGAATAAACCAAAAGAAAATGAAAGGAAATAATAGAAGAAATTAACAACATAGAAAATATTCAGTAGAGAAAATCAATAAAGCCAGAAGTTAGCTATTTGAGAATATTAGTAAAATAGACTGACTTCAGGCAAGAGTAACCAAGAACAAAAAATAGAATGTACAATAATACTTAAAATAATAAGGAACCATATCTAAATAGCTAAATGTGCTACATATATTAATCAGATAAAAAATAACTCTATGCCAATAAATATAAAAATGAAATGCATAGATTTATAGAAAAATGCAATTTACCAAAACTGACTACAGAAGAAATAAAGAGCCTGAGAATCCTATACAAATCTAAAACTGCTCTAAAAAAAAAATGAAGCCTTTACTTTTTAGAATGAATTCTATAACCATCAAGGAATTTGAATCAGCTTAAACTTTCCACAAAGGAAGCACCAGGTTCAGATGGCTTCGCCAGTGAGTCAACAGAAGAATGGGTAATCACCCTGTGGTGGTCATACCATGGAGTGCAACACAGCAGTGGAAATGAACAAACCACGGCTGCCTGCATCCACGTGATTAGTTCACAAAATGATGTTGAGTGAAAGAAGCAGTCACCAAAAAATTCGTTCACAATGATTCCATTTATATAACATTCACAAATAGACCAAATAATAAATACATAAAAATACAGAAATGAATGTGTAACTACAAAGAAAAGCAAGAAAATAATTACCATAAAATTTAGATAGCGTTGACCTGGAATTGGGGATGGAATCTGGGAGGAACATTCGGAGGGGCTTCTGAAGGACCAGAAATACCCTAGTTCATAATATGAGTGTTGGACACACAAGCGTTCTTTATTGTCACTCTTTAGTTTCACACCTAGGTATGTGCTCTGGAGAAATTCTTGCATTTTCCAAAGACATTTATATATCTTTTGTATATATGATATCTCCTTCAATGTAGGGGTTATTTATTCTATGCAGATGACAAAAAAGAATGAGGTAGATATATATACACACACACACTGACATGGGGAAAATATCTAATGCATATTCAGTGACAAGCATATTAAAGAACTCAACAGTGTAACCCCATTTTAATAAAAATATTAATGTGTCAATTGAAATAAAAATGAACAATATACACCCAAGTGTGAACCTGGTTATCTCTAGGATGGTTTCCATTTCACAAGAATACAGTTCTGTATTTTTATTTGGGGAAAAAAAAAAACAGTTTCTAATAGAGGAATATTTATTTTAGAAAGAGGGACTTTGTCTCCCTTTTGCAAGCTGAGAAGAGTTCTGTAATTCTGTAAATGAGGATTTGTGAGGATAACAAGCTCAAAATGGGAAAGGCTTCTGGACTCAGGTCCCCTAGTTGGGTAGAGTGTGAATGGGACTTGGTCAGTCCTCCGGCTTACCAGCCTTTCCTAACCACAAAGCAGACCTGCCTGTTCCCTGCTGCTCTCCACCCCATCTCGGGAGGGTGACTGAGGTCTTGGCCAGCTGCCTTCCAGCCTTGAACCATTGTTCCAGGTTCCCAGCTGACTGAGCATCTGGCAGTAAAGCCAAGGCAAACATCGTCCTGACTTCCTGAGTGAACACCTGTGGACTGAGAGAAGACACTGTGGGTCAAAGCAAGTGCTCGCGTACAGAGTGGGGCAAAAACCAGAGCGAAGCCTGATGGGATAAAGAAAGCCTAGATTTTGTTCTGGGCCAGCCATTGAATCTCCCTGTAGCCCCAGAATTTTCTGTTGTGGTGGTGAGCTCTTTCTTGGGTTCTGAGAGGCATGGAGAAGAGGGTGTTCTGTGGCCCAAAGGAGTGTTCAGCTAACAGGGGAGGGATTTCCAGGCTTTGTATATGTTGTGCCCTGAGCTTGTCCTGTCTAGCTTCTATTCATTCTTTAGATTTCAAGTTACAGACAACTTCCTCTGTTTTTTTGGTTTTTTTTTTTTAGATTTTATTTATTCATTTTTAGAGAGAGGGGAAGGGTAGGGAAAAGAATGGGAGAGAAACATCAATTGATTGCCTCTCGCACGCAGCGCCAGGCCCTGACCAGGAATCGGACCGACGACCCTTTGCCTTGCTGGATGACACCCAACCACACGGTCAGGAAGAGACCACTTCCTCTTTGCAGGCTCCCCCACTCCCACCACCCCACTTTAACCACCCTCCTAGAAGGGCTTAGAGGCCTATGTTCACACAGCCTGCCCTACCCCACTCTAGCAAGTTGCCTGTTTGTCCTTCCCACTGGGGTTTTAACTTCCCAAGGTCAGGGACCATGATTGTCTTAACTACTGAATCTCTAGTACTTCGTAAGTACTCAGAAGCTGTTTTGATAAGTGGATGAATATAATGAAAAAATGGCAAAGAGGACAAGTGACTGAGAATCCCTCCACTGGTCTGGAGTGCGGTTCTCAGGAGCCTAGGGCAGAGCCTTCAAAGGCAAAGGAAAGCAGCCAGGAGATTTGTCCTCCCTCTGCTCCTCCCCTCTCTTTCCCATTCTTCTGTCACCGCGTCCCTCCCTTCCCCACCTCCAAATTTCACATTCAGTTTGGTATGAGATTGAGCTCCCTCTACTGGCCATACTTTATTGCCAGGGGAGCCAAGCCCAGGCACTCTCCTTTGTTTTTTCTTCTCTCCGGAAAGGCTGTTCTACCCTCTTCTGGACTCTGGGGCTCTTGAGGACTGGAGCATGAGGAGAAAACAGGGCTTGTCAACACACCAGAAGTTTCCTAGATCTGAGCTCCCATCCCCACCCCTGCTCTCAACACCAGGGGGCCTTCCCTTACACCCTCACCTCATGCTCAGTTCCAGCTAATTCACAGAGATGTTGATTTC
Source organism: Tonatia bakeri (assembly GCA_004024845.1). Taxonomy (NCBI): domain Eukaryota; kingdom Metazoa; phylum Chordata; class Mammalia; order Chiroptera; family Phyllostomidae; genus Tonatia; species Tonatia bakeri. The sequence continues at coordinate 42,928 of PVIA01010920.1, read as the reverse complement.
CGGAGCCTTTGGCTGATACATCAGCTCTGACTGTGGAACAGAGATCTCAAGATGAGTTTTGAATAGACAAAACACACACACACACACACACACACACACACACACACGGGACAGAGACAGCAGAGAGAAAGAGACCCAGAGAGTGAAAGGATATAAACCCACATTGTGACAAAGACCAGGTTTGAGAAAGCCCACTTGAACTGTGTCCCTGGCTCTTTCCACCCCTATGGGCCCCCGCCCTAAGAAGAAAGATCTCCCTCACACCTTCAGTGTACCTGTGTCAATACAGAGCTAAGGGGAGTGACCGTATTGATAAGGTCTTCAGGCTTAATAGGAATGTTAGACTTTAGGGACCACTCCTGGCTGACAGTGCTTTCCCCAGCATCCCCTTCTCCGTTGAGGGCCCGTCGTGGGCTCACCTCTTCACTCTCGCTTCCACTGAAGGAGCACTCTGGCTCCAGCCCCTTCTTAGGGGCACTCCTTTCCTTCTCTGGCATCAGTTCATCAAGCCAGAGGAGTTCCTGTGGCGAGAAGACCCACTCCAGTGCCTTCCGGACCCCCGCCAGGCCCAGCAACTGCAGGGATAGAAACAAAGCTCAGGAACACTGATGACCATCACATCTATTCAGCACTGCCGTGCGCTAGGCAGTGCGCACCATTTCACGGTGCTAGCATGTTCCTGTGGGGTAGATATGATCATTATTGCCATTACACAGAGAGGGAAAGCGAGGCCCGAAAGTTCAGGAACTTCTTAGAGGTCACACAGCCAGATGTCATGACCAGATTGGTCCTACTGCAAAGCCCATGGCTCGTAATCTCCTCGGTGAGTGGGAACAAGGCTAGGAGCCACCTGTGTTACCACCTCCCTAAGTAACAGAAGTGGCAGTATTGCCTTTCCCAGGGCCTTAGTTTTGGGGTTTTTTGGGGGGGGGGGGTTATATCCCAACCTGTGTTTGACCAGCCCGAAGAGGCTGGGAAAGAAGTCGACCAGGCATTCCATCAGCCCATCTGTAGGCATCCCTTGGCTGTCTTTCTTTGTTCTAGGATTCCCAACCAGGCAGAGCCGGGGCAAGTGAAAGAGGGAAGAGCCTTCCTCTTACGGAGGCCTTGGCCACCCTCCCAGACTCGGAGTCTCCCAGGAACCCTCGGGACACCACCCACCCCTGAGTCACCATGATGGGGAAAATGATGGCTGCAGGTGTGGACTTGACTATCCAAAGCAGACCCAGGCAGGCAAGCTGGATGGCTGTGAAGAGGTGGACCCTACTCAGAGGCACATGCCTCAAGAGCAGGAGGTCTGGCTGGTGTTTTGCTGGCATCAGTAACAGCTGCACCCTCTTTGTGAACTGGGGGGACAAGAGGAGGAGGAAAGCAGGGTATGTGGGTAGCCTGGAGAGTGTTGCTGTTCCCCATTGAAACTTGGCACTCGAGAGTCTGAGGACGCCCTCGGCCCCCTCCTCACCCAGAGCATGGCAGCAGAGTCTCTGCACCCAGAAGAAACAGGAAAAGAGGGCCTGGGAGGAACTGGCCAGTGCAGGCAGGGAGTACCAGCAGGAAAGGAAGGAGGAGTGGGGTTTCATGGCCATTTTAATGGGCTCACCTGGATGCTGCTCATTGCTGCCACCCCCATGTACAGGAAGATGCCATAGAGCACGGGCATTGGGATGAACTGGTAGGAAGAAGCGGAGAGCCAGCAAAGGAGTTTACCTCTGCCATCTGCCCAGGTCCCCCACATTAAGGACCCACCCCAGCATCCAGCATCTAAGCCTACCCAGGTCTACGCCTTCCTTTCCCTCTTCCCGTGCCTGATCTCACTGAATCTTCACATCAGTCAGATGAGGAGAGTGGGTTTCAGAGTCTTAGCAAGTCGCCCATTGACTGGCTGATCTCTCTTACCTATCACTTTCCTCTCTTTCTCTGTTCATGCTATACTGACCTTCTGTCCTTCCCTCAGCGTGCCCGAACTTATTTCTGCCCCTTACAGGGCCTTCTCCTTCGCCACTTTCCTCCACCTAAAATGCCCTGCCTTCCTCCTCACTGCTCATGCTTCTCAGTGCTCATCTTAGAACTCCTGGAAAGGCCTTCCCTGATCATCTAAAGTAGACACCTGGCATTCCCGATCACCTGACTGTCCTTTACTCCTCACAGAAGTGTTCGCTCTCTGAAATTATCCTATTTTATTGTGGGGTTTTAAATTTTTTAAAAATTTGTCTCCCCTCACCAGACTGCAAGAAGTGGACGGTCTCTTTTAATCGCTACTATGAACCCAGTCCTGGGCAGTGCCCGGCGAATGTGCTATGCTCAGTAGGCACCTGCTGAATGACAGTCGCCCAGCTAGTGAGCCGCCAATCTGGTCCATCCGGCTCTCACCACTACTCCACTCTCACCCAGGCCCCGTGACCTTTCCCTCCCCTCACCTCTGTGGTCCTGCTGGTGACTCTTGGGTGCCATCTCCACGCCCTCCTTGACGGGTTAGCTGTCAGCTCACTGCACCTCTCTGCTATTGCTCATTATGTAATTTTTGTTCGTGCATGCATGTTGCTGACAGAGGCTTGGTTCTATATTCCTTTTCAATACTCCCCCCGCCCTCCACCCCCTTCTCCCAGGTGCCTAGCAGAGCCGTGCACACAGCAGGTATTCTATAGACACCTGGTGAGGAAGAAGTGACAGGGTTTACCTCCAGGTTTTCTGGGGTGTGATCACACCCTGAGTCTAAAGCTTGTTGGGAGGCTGGAGCAAGGGCAGCGCTTGACCCCTGGGTGGGTGGGGCGGGGCATGCCTGCACCCTGTCCACTGGGGAGGAAACCCACTGGGAAAGAGTTTGGGTTCTCAGATCTGAGAAATGCTCCCTTGGTGATCTCTGTGAACTACTTAACTTTTTAATTAATCTTCAGGTTCCTCGTTTGTAAAGGACATATGCATCGCAGGGTTAACACAAGGGTTGAATGAGGCCAGGCATGAAGAAACTGAACATGCAGTAAGTGTTCATCCAGTGTCAGTTCTTGTGTTTATTATTACTACCCTGTCCCTGCTGCTGGCCTGCCTAACAAAGGTACCTTGAGTATAGGTGCCAGGAAGATGGAGATTCCGGTGAGAATGAACACCACCAGGCCTGTCAACCTCTGCTCCCTGTGGGGAGAGGGGAAGTTAGCCAGGGCCTGGGAGAGGCCCAGGGGCACCCAGGCTGAAGACCCAAGCCAGACTGCACTGCAGACCCTGGCGGCCTTAGCTTGGTGTGAGACACCAGTGGAGACGCAGGGGCAGGGCACTTCAACAGGAGGGTCCCAGGCCTCTCCATCAATTCAAGGTCATAGTTGCTCTTTATTTTATTTTATTTTTTTTATTGCAAAATTAGCAATTTTTACACTAGGGTGAAGACTTTCATTTCAGTTTACAAAGTTAATTTCCCATGCTTTGGACAGATTGTTTCCAAAAGTTACAAAATTGTTTTTGTCAGGACTACTTTGTAACATCCATGAGGTGCTCTTCCCCGAGGGCCCTCCCAGCCCCATGGCTGGAGGAGGAGAGGGACAATCTGACACACTCAGAGCCCAGAACCCACCCATTCATCCCACTGCAGTGGTCACAGGTCAGTGAGAGAGCCCTCTGGAGTCACCAGCCTAAGTTTCAGCTGCCCAAATGACTCTGCCTTGTCCTCTGCTACCCCACCTTTCTGCCCACCTCTCATGCCGGCCTCCTGAATACTGGCCTCACCTGATGCCCAGGAAGCTGGGTGGCTCCCCCGGAGCGCAGGCCCTGCTCTCTCTCCGAAGACTGTCCATGTGGGCCAGGGAGATGACAGTGGCTGAGACATACCAGGGCAGCCCAAGCGCTGATGTGAGCAGCATCAGCAGAGCCACACAGAAGAAGTCCAGGTGGAAGCCAGCTCCCTTCTGCAGGTCATGGTGGGGCAAGGAGGGTAAAGCTAGCCCAGGCTAGCCCTCGGGGGTGGGAGAGGGGAACCCACCCTGGGGCTTCTGTCCCGTGGTCCAGGGGCCTAGGGTGTTACCTCGCAGGCCTTACCCGCAGCCTGTATTCGGCACGGTTGAGAATGACCGCTGTGATCTGCTGGTCCATGAAGATGAGGATAGACAGCAGCAGGGCAGGCAGGGCGGCTGCCACACTTAGCCACCAGGGGTTGGTTCCAAAAGATGACACCAGCCAGTCACGCCCAGGTAGTGTAGGCTGGGGGAGGACATTTCATGGACAGATTGGAGAGGGTCACAGCAGGTATTCTACAGACACCTGGTGAGGAAGCACCTCACCTGCACACTCCAGCCTTGGCATTCTTCCACACCCCCCTTACCACAAGCCCTCCCCGCCGAGACCCTGGATGGGAGCAGTGCGCATGCATGCACAGCTGGTTCAAAGCATCCCTGCACCTTGAAAGAGGGTGGAAGGAGGGAGACCCCCAGGACTCCCCAGTCAGGGTTTCTGGACTTTGCTTTTCCGGGCCCCTCCCTCCCTGCAAGGGGAGGAATTGAGGCCTGCCCATACTTCTTGGTGAACAGAGCTCTCCTACCTAGGCACCTCCCCCCCACAACTTCCAGGGTGGGGCGACCCAGGCTCAGACCTGCCTTGCCCTGGGGCAGGGGCAGGGCAAGGTGTGTCTGCGTCTGCTCTGATTATAAGCGTCTGTGTGGGGGACGGGGCCCCAGTTGTCTTGCGCTAGGAGTCCCTGAGGCTGCCTCAGTTGCAGTCCCTGCTGTCCTGTCCTGGAGGAAGCTGGAAGCGAGGTCTCCAAATGCACAGGCAAAGCCTAGGTGCCAAGTCGGTGTACTGTCTTGCCCAGGGAGGGAGCTCCAGCTTTGCTGGGTCAGAGCAGGCAACCAGGGGTCAAAGCAGAGAGTGGGGAGTCGAAGAATGGGTAGGGCCGTGCCAAGGTGAGGGAGAACTATGACAATAGCTAACATTCAGTGAGTTAGCTAATATTTAGTTGTGGTAAGTACTCTGTGATAAGCACTTTACATTATTATCTGTAAACTTCAGATATGGAGTAGGATATATTGTTATTTATTATGTCCATTTTATAGATGAATAAACTGAGGCTCAGAACTGTGGGTCACATGGATACGAAGTAGCAGAACTGGAACTCGAACCCAGGGCTGGCTGACGGGATCCCACCCTTTTAACTCTGTACATATAATCATAGCTCCTGAGTATTCTGCGCTCACTGTGTGTCTGGGGCAGCATCTCATTCATCCTCACAACAACTCTGTGAGGCCATTATTGTTACTCTTTCTACTTTGAAGTGAGCACACAGAAGCTTAGAGGAGATGAAGTGTGGGGTCTGTGCATCTTCCTCCTCCAGGGTCCTGTCTGCTGGCCGTGCTTTCCCCTCTCCCAGATCTCACCTTGAACTCTCTGGGCACCATGAGCTTTGGCGTGGCTAGACCCAGGAAGCCATCAAGGCCACAGCCCAGCAGGATGGCCAGGACTGAGGAGAAGTCGCTGAGTACCTTGCGTACCTAGCCACACAGTGGACACTCAGTCAGGTTCAGGCTTGCCATCACCCTACTTCTGTACCCCTTCCCATTCATGCGCAGGGCCTGAGGCCAAGAGCTAGTCCTCTCCCACAGAAAGGGAGCCGACACTCACCACAGACGGGAAGAAGCGGCTTGTCTTTACATGCTTGAGGGCCATGGCGAAGAGGAAGGAGGTAAGGAAGAGGAGGAGGGAGAAGAAGGCAATGTCTGGGACCGTATGACAGCTGGGGCCACGAGGGTGGCCTCCCCTCTGGACACACTCAGGGGGAGGCAGCAAAGATGCGTTGACCAGGCCCAGGTCCTGTAGGGAGCGGTGGTCAGCGATGAGGTCCTGGGCAGCAGCATAAGGATGCACTGACGCCCCCTTAGACACCAAGGGCTCAGGACAGGAGGCTCCCCAGCCCACACAAAGGGCTGGGCCTCAGTGACCTACAAGGGATTCTCTAGCCGGTGGGATGGAAAGAGCCAGGAGCCACTGACTTCTTTGGCCTCCATCCTTTCTTTCCCAGGCCGCCCCAGAAACAGGCTCTCACCATGCTCAAGATGTCATCTCTGTCTTCTGTCTTTGTCCTTGTCCACTGAGACTCGTTTCCTGGGAAGCAGAGAAGAATTTGGGGGTGTGTCCCTCCCCTGGGAACCTTCTCCAGCCTCTTGGAAGCCTAATCTCATGGGTCCAGCTGAACCAGGAAGTTCTTAGTTCTGACTCATCTGTCTGCCGACTCCAGCGCCACCATGCCTGCTCCTCAGGACGCTGCCTCGTGCCCTGGCCCCTGCAGATTCTCGCCTGTCTGTGTCCCTGGTGCCCAGCACAGGACTGGCCAGAGTAGACGCCCAGCAGGCGTTTGCTCCGTGGATGAGCCTACACATCCACCAGGGGCAGAACTGGTCTCATTCGCGCCTAGCACAGAGCATGGCGCTCTCGAGAGGACACCTCTTCCCCAGGCCTGGGGTTTCCTTCTCTGCAGAGGGATGTGTGCAAGTGTAACGCTCTGAGCTTCTCTCCACCTGGTCAGTCGCCTAGACCCAGGGGAAGAGCAGTGACTGATCTGATTGGTGAGTTTGGAGAAGAAACTGGGCGTACCCGGCCCTGCCCCTTCCTCCCCGGCTCTGGGGAGTAAGCTGCCTGGGTTCCTCTGGAGCAAGACAGTCTGTGTCCTGTGCTGCGTGACTGGGTGGGTAAGTCTGCCTCATTTTGGTTTCATTGTTAGAAAGCCCGTTCATCCAGAAACATAACCATGTTCTTCCATCAGTATTGTCAGCATTCCTCTGTTGACGCATTTTCAGCTGATTTAGAATCAGAGTGGGGAAGAGTTCTGAACCCTACTTCCCAAGCTCCCCACTTCCCTCACCCACCTCCAGGGTCTGGGTACTGGCAGAAGCAGCCATAGGCGGGAGAGCCAGGCCTCTGGATGGGATAGGCATGTGTCAAGCTCAGCATTTTGCCCACAGCATCGTAGATGAAGATGAGGCTGATGAGGGCACAGAAGCCTTCCTCGGTGAATCGAGTGAAGTAGCGCACCAGCACACTAGCCTCTGTGGCCACCAGGACCAGGCAAAAGGTGGCCACCCAGATGCCCACCCACAGGCGAAAGGGCAGGTAGTCCAGGCTGTAATCTCTGGGTGGTGAGAGACAGGCAGGGCTTGGCAGGGCTGTTCTGCTCGCAGCTAACCCAGGCCAGGTGCCCCTAGAGCCAGACCAGTCCACCCTCCCCTGTTGGCTCAGCCAGGACCAGACTATTGAGGGGAGTGAGTCCCACCTGCTGAAGTTGAAGAGCAGGCGTTCAAAGACCAGCACTGGCCCAGTGCTGCTGAGGATAGTGAGGGGCTGGCCGGCCATGAGGCAGAAGGCAGCTCCAGCCACTGCCGTGCCCAGGAAACTTTCTAGCACCCCCTGGAAGCCAGTCAGGAAGCTCTTAGCACAGGACCCTGGTGTCCTCAGCACGGACAGCACAGGGACCCAAGGTTCCAGGGAGCCTCCTCAGCCCACCTACGGCCCCAGGGAAGGACAAGGGGCGTGGCTGGAGGAGTACCCAAGCCTGTACCTGTCCCCCTTTCACATCCCCACCCACCTGAGCACCATCAGTGGCTTCTCCCAGCAGCCCCCCGAAAGTAATGGCATTTGTGATGGTAGCCAGATAAATGTAGAGCACAGCCGAGAAGCACTGGGGGTGCAGGGCATCCAAGAAGTCGCTGGGGTACCACGAGGCCTTCCGCCGCACGTCCTGGACAAGGCCCCCAAACAGCCTCCCGCCCATTGGTCGTTAATGATACAGGTTTCCACACCCCACGCCCCTATATCCACTACTGTCTCTGAGCCCCACTTACGGTGAGCACACACCCTTACGCTCCTGGGACTCCTCCCCTCCCCCACCCCCCCGCCCCCGCCCAGTACCCAGACCCTTACACACACCCCAGCTCGCCTCACCTGCCTGTCCGCTGCAACTCCGGGCTGGGCGCGTGCTGCGGGTGGCCGTGCCTGTCCTCAGCCCGGGCCCTTCGCGGGGCAGAGGGGCCCTTGACCTCCTGCATTTGCAAGGGGAGCCTGAGGTGAAGGGAACCCTGGTTGAGTAAGGATCTCTAACCGGTTGGTAGCCAACTAGGTGCCGACCTCATGGCACCCTGCCCCCTGGTGGCTGCTTCATGTCTCTGCCAGCAGACTTCAAATTCAAGGTTAAGTCCCTATTCCTTTCCTAGGATCTCCTCCCCTCCTCAACAGTAGAACTGGACCCAAGACTGTGGGAGAGAAGGATCTGTATGGCATGATGACCCCAGATACCTTTTGTGCTGAGAGGGCAGGCATTTAGGCGGGGGAATCCGGGATGTCGGGTCCCAGCGACCTGGAGGGAGCACTGTTACCTCCTCCAGGAAGGCATCCAGGGCTGCCAGAAGGTCATGAAGGTTGCTGGCCCGACGCACTGACCACTGGAATTGCTAGGGACAGGCACAGAGTGGCAGTAAATGCATGTCTGGGTTCTTACATGCATTTTCACAGTCTCAAAAACTAGACACACACGAGTCACGTAGGCAGACCAGTCACTGAAGCATTCGTTCATTCATGCGTGGGTTCGGTGAGTACCTATGGGTGCCTACTGTCCGCCGGCACTGTGCTAGGTAAGGGGGCTACAGTCGTAGCCAAGGAAACCTCAGTCCTCATGGTCACAGACGCAAAGCCACACTCTGCCCCACAGCTGTAGTCAACCACACACAGAGTCCACACACACACCACACCTGTCCAGCTCACCGGGTCACTGAGGAGGACAGCCACTGCCCGGCCCATCTCGTGGTAGCTCCTTCCCAGTGTGGGGGGACCAAGGAGGAGGCAGAAAAATCTGAGGAAGGAACCGAGCCTCTGAGAGGGTCAGAGGCTGCTATCCCATAGGGCAGCCCTGACTCCTGACCTCCCGACCAGCCCCCATACACACACTCGTGGGCACGCCTACTCTGCAGTCCTGACCCTCTTCAACCCCTGAGCACCATCCCCCACACACCCAAGAGGACTGGACCAGACGCCCCTCAATCCCCTCCCCAGCAAAGGCCCTCGCTGGGCTCCAGGATCCTTCATTCCCACTCAGCAGCCTCACCTGCTGGGGAGGGGCACCTCCGTAAGAGACCCCAGCACCACCGGATCCCGAAGTCGCACAAAGGCCCCCAGTGGCTGAGCCAGGAAACCCAGTTCTCCTGCCAGCACAGCCCCTGCCTCAGCCCCTGGAGGCAGCTTGTGCCTCAGGACATTCTGACGCTGGATAGGGGTTCAAAGAGACACAGAGGATGAGTGGTCATTTGTGGAGGGATGTTGGCAGGATATCGGATGATGAGGGGTCCAGTGGGGGTGGGCCCCTATTAATCCCTGACCCCTCTCCCAGCCCTGCCCAAGGAGGGGCTGCAAACCTGTTCCTTCAGGGGGGCTTCCTCATCGTGGGAAGACTCTCTTGGATGGGCAGACCCTTTAAAACAGGATTTTGCAGTGGTTAGGGGCACAGGCTTCCAGAATGGATCCACCAGGGTTCCCTGACCAGCTTTGCCACTGACAAGCTGTGAAAACCGGAGCGCACCTTTCCCCACTCTGAGCCTGTTTCCTCACCACTAAAATGGGTGTTATTGTGGTACCACCGCACAGGATACTTGTGAAGATTAAATGAGACATGCGTGCAATGCTCCCAGCGCAGTGCCTACCAAGAACACCCCTTCACAGAGCTCTGGCCGTTATGATGTAGTCCCTCCATTCTTCTCCCCTCACCGTGTTACCCCTGCTCCCTCCACCCTTGAGTCCTGGGTTGAGGTCTAAGCAAAGGCTAGGCCCCTTCTGGTCCAGGAAGGTGCAGGGGAGACCTGGGACCCTCCCACCCCAGGAGGCTTGGGCCTGGGCCCAGGGAGGGGCCTCTCACCCCCACAGGGCCTAGTGCCTGTGGTCCGGATGAAGTGCTGGGGTCTCTGCAGCAGCAAGGACTGCAGCTGCCCTTTCAGCTCCGGGCTCAGCGATTCCACTCTGGTCACCTGCTCTAGAGAACAGAGGTGGGGTCCAATTCTTTCCTGAAAGCTCCTTGTTCCTGAAATCTCCTTTCCCCTCTGCCCAGGTCACTTTCCCTCCCAGGAGTCACAGGGAACAGAAGAGCCAGTGAACTTAATTCTTCACTCTGCTTTTCCACCTCCCCACTGTGTCAAGGATGGATAATCCCGAAGGTGGGTGTGGTAGGCTCTGGAAAATTCCGAGACTCTGGAGAGATATCTTAGAGAAAAGGTGGCATGGCTACCCAGGCCCTCCCTCCAAAGGCTCCCAGCGTACCCACAAGCTCCAGGAGGCTCTGAGCTGGACAGTCCAGCAGGACAAGGCCCTCGGCCAGCAGGCTGCGGAGCTTCTGCAGGCTGGGCAGTGCCAAGGTGGGCACATGGGGGGCACTCCACCGGCCCCCACCTACCTCCAGCTTCTCTTCAAACAGCACCCACCTGCAGTAGAGAGAGGCAGACAGTGTTATTTGGGGCATCTCTCCCAGGTCCAGGAGTGGGGATGCAGGGGAGCCAGGGAAGGTAAATTAATGAGGGAGACGTGGGCCCAGTGGTGCAGAGTACACCCCTCCCCAGAGATTCACCCCTGGTCTTGGGTCGTGGAGAAGGCTGAGGGTCAGGAAGGGCGAGGAGCTGAAACGAGGACACAGAGAGGAACTCCTGATCGTGGGCAACAACACCCCTCACAGGAAGAGCTGGGGTCATGGAGGAGGCCCCAGCTGAGGAGGGGAAGGACCCCATGAAACTGGCCTGGGTTTCACTCACCTGCCTGTCTCTCTCCACTCCAGCACCTGGGGCCAGCCCAGAAGCTCATTCAGCTGAATGAAGAGCAGAGGGTCCTTGGGTACCCCCTGTCCCTGGCTGTCAGTGTCTGGGCTGGGGCCAGAGCCAGGGCCACTGTCCAGCTCTCTTGTGGGCACATTTTCATAAGCACTGTGGCCATCAAACTCCTCCTGGCCCTGCGGCTTCATCTTGGTGAGGCTTGCACAGCCTTTTAGCACTAGTGCAGTCCTAGCTTCTGAGACCAAGGGCCCCCGGGGTTGGCTGCATTTATAATGTACCCCTGTGCAGCACAACACAAACAGAGCAAGGCCTGCTGACTCCAGAGCCAACCAGGTCACCTCCTCCTCTCTTGCTGCCCCCCACCCCCCACACTGGCCTGAAGGTGTTTGTAAGATCAGCGTGAGCTCTCCCAGGCTCTCCAGAAACACCCTAGCTGGGGCCAAAGTGTTGTTTGCTTTTTCTGTGGGATCAGGTCTGACCTCACTATTTTGTGTAAACAGACAGTAGTAAGTGGTTGGCCAGGGTCCAAGGACTGACACTGCCAGAGTTTGCTGCCCCCTACTCTGTATCAAACAAAAACACTAAACACTCAGGACTATTTTGGGTGTCACCAACACACCCTGAGGTCACTCATTTGGACAAACAGAGACTTAAGAAATGACTGGGTCTGCAGAAGCCAGGCTGGGTAAGGGAGACAGTAGGCAGAAGCCTGGTCCATTAAGATGGGCAAGTGATGGAAAGTGGAGGCAGCTCATGCAGAACACGATGGCTGAGTCTTGCACTCCTCTGTCAGGCTGCATCGGGAAACTCCCCACATTAACTGTGGCTCTGGGGTCTGCCCCTCTAACTGAACGCCCCAGTGAGGATGGAGAAGCCAGCTAGGGTGCGTGTATGTGTGAAGAAGTTCCTGGAGCTCAGTGAGCAAAGGAGAATGTGGTCGATCAGCAAGCCCTGCTGACGCTACCCTCAGACTATATCCAGCACCCAGCCGCATCGCAGCACCTCCGACACTAACCCCGATTCAAGCTGCCAGCATTTCTCAACTGAACTATTTCAATAGCTTTCTAATTTCTTTCAATAATCTCCTTACTTGCATTCTTCCTTCCTTGCCCAAAGTGCATTCTCCACACAGCAGTCATAGGGGTCCTCATAAAAGGCCATTAAGCCACATTACTTTTGAACTCAAAGCTCACTCAATAAATTTCCATTACTCCTAGAAGAAAAATTAAAAACTGTCATGGCCTACAAGATCTATAGCCTGGACCCAGCCCACCCTTCTGACCACAGCTCATGCCATTCTTCCTTCGCCCTCTGCTTTCCAGCCGCGCTGGCTTTTGCTCTGAAAAGCCTCCTCCTACCTGAGGAGCTCTCAGTAGCTCTTCTCACTGCAAGGAAAGCTTTCCCCCCAGATCCTCACATGGCTGGATCTCCATCACCTGAGTCTCATCAAGGAAGCCTTCCTTTTCCATCCTGAGTTTCCCTCTTAGGTCACTCTTCATCCCATTTCTCTGTCTTATTTTGTTCCCAGCAGTTTTCACTATTAGTAACTGCCATCCATTATTTGTTTATCGTTTATTGTCTGCCCCTACACACACAGACACACACATAGTGGAATGTACCATCCACAGAGCTGGCATTTTGTCATCTTCACCGTCCTCAGTGCACGTTCAATGGGCGCATGGAAAGGGAGTGGGTGGGAGATGAGGTGCGCTTCTCCTGGAAGCCACGCGGGGGCACTACTCTCTGCGGACCAAAGCACTAGGGCCGCGGAGCTGAGCGGCTGCGGTGAATGACCGCGACAGGACATGGGCAGGGTCCTCGATCCTCCCTCCGCTTTGCCCTGCCCCTGGCTCACAGCTGACTGGCTTGATGGGATGGGGTGTTGGGGGAGCGCAACAGGGATGGGGAGAGAGGCCAAGCAGGCTCATCTAAATGTGGGTCAAAACCCCCCACTAGATACCTGGGAGCCATCTCCTCCCTGAGAAATGGGACTCACGCTAACCCTCCCCACCAATCCCAGTCTGGACTTGGAGAGATTTGCCCCGAGTCCAAGGAGCTCACAGGGCAAGAACTAGAGGAGTGAGTCACTACTGTACATTATTACCAGGTGGGGACACAGGGTGTTGAGGGGGGAGTTGGTTTCAGTCCCAGGGGGAATAGAAACTGGTTTAGGGCTTGAGGAAGCCTGGAATCCGGTGACCACCTCCTTCAAGAATGTGCCCCAAGCTCAGGGGCAAGTGACTCAAGGGAGTGTGAGGGGGACAGGAGCATGGGCTTGGTATGCATACCCCCCACACACAAGCACCCTCCCTTCCCACCCCCCACTCCTGCCAGAGTTCAGATGGTCTGCCTTTGCCCTCTCGGTGGCCCCAACTACCCTGGCTCCTAAGACAGCCTGTAGCAGAGGGCCACCATGCCTGCATTCTCCCCCAGCCCCACTTCCACCTCTTGGGCCCCGAGTGCCTGAGCTGGGCAGGTTGGTGAGAGATGCAAGGAGGAAGCCAAAGGTCTTTCTGTGGGCCCCAGCAATCTCCTCTGCGGGGAAGATGTGCCGCGTGGGTGGGCAGCCGTGGGCCTGCTGGCCCTGGAGTTCTAAGATTGGGGTCTCAGCCTGGCTCAGTCAGACTTGTTGGGTGTCCTTGAGCAAAGCCCTTCCTGAGTTTTCTTATCAGCCAAAGGGGAATAGTAAAAGTACATACTTCATAGGCTTTATTGAATGAAATAATGCATGTAAAATAGACCTGGCACATAGTCAATGCAATAGAGGGGGCTGTAATTATTATATAACTACGAAAATAGTCATTCTCAGAGTGGGGAAGAAAGAAAATATGATACCCTGAAATGCCAATTGTATTTAACTATTGCACTAGGCATATTATCTTCTGCAATCCTTAAAACAAGCTTTTAAAAATCTTTCCTTTTTAAAAACTTTTTAAAGAGGAAGGGGGGGAGAGAGAGAGAAACATTAATTTGTTGTTCCACTTATTTATGCATTCATTGGTTGATTCTTGTATGTGCCCATGACCAGGGATTGAACCTGCAACCTTGGCATATCAGGATGGTGCTCTAACCAACTGAGCTACCCAACTAGGGTTAACTTATTTTTTAAACTATTTATTTATGTGAATCTAATTATAGAAGAAGAAATATAGAAGTTGCAAAAAAAAAAGTACAGAGAAGTCTCTAGCTGGTGCTTTTCATCCAGCCTTCCCCAGTGGAAACGTGGTACCTAAGGTTAGATGGTACAATATCAAAACCAGGAAAATGGTATTAGCACAATACTAGGAACTGAACCACAGGCCTTATTCAAAGGTTCACCAGTTTCCACATGGACTCATTTGTATGTATGTGTAGATTTTTTGAGATTTTATCACAAGTATAGATTCACTTACAACAAGTTGGGCAAATTGCTCAAACTCTTGTGTGTGAGGGGTTCTCACCCCTTTCACAATCAACATTTTTTTATAAATGTCGTTAATATTTGCTTACTATTCTGAAATAGAGTTCACAGAAAATATCTTCACATTAACTCTGTAAAGGAGATCAGTACCCTAATCAATATTGAAGAGAAAATGATTTAAAATTTTTGAATATGCAAATACTTGGTCACAACTGCTCTACAAATATCAGTGAAGTGGCCCATTGCTTGCATATATGCAGACTTCCTTTGACCATGATGGCTACAAATACCAACAGATACAGCCGTACTGTTTAGTTATTGAGCCAACACCATAATGTCCAGTCCACACTAAATTCATTCCCAGAAAACTCTGTGCAAAAGCTCTTTTTTGTTTTTGTGTAAATTAGAGGTAGTTCTCAGCTCAGGTAACAGTAATCACATTTTTCACCCATCTGAATGGCTGGGGGGGGCATTTAAAAGTGGAATCTGGGGGCAATTCTTAATTGTGTGAGCTGGACAGCTTCTCCCCAGCAAAAGCCAGAGGACTCACTCCCCAATCAGTTAACAACCAAAAGCTCACCCGGAGATTCCTAGAATGTCCTCTAGGGGTCAGTATCTCTTCCTTTGTGAACCACTGTCTTAGAACAACTTCTGTTAATAAAAAGAGCAAGAGGATAATGTTAAACTGTGGAACTGCAAGCTCTGTGACCACATTCCCAAGAGGAACTGAACCTATACATTCTTGGTTCAGAATGTGCTGTGACCTCACTCCAGAGTTGAGCCCTGGAGAAGTTAATAACAGTCCTGATCTATTAATACAGAACTTTCCATTTTGCCAAGCACGTTCTCTTTCAATTGTCACAAGAATCTTTTAGGTGATTGTTACTCTCCCCATTCAGAGAGGAAGGAGCTGAGGCACAGAGAGAAAGGTCATCGTGCCCTGTAGGTCAGGCACTGTCGGTGGACACGGAACTGCTTCAGCACGATTTCCACAGTGTGACTGCCAACAGTTCATGGTGGATGGCACTGGCCAGTGCCTGAAACAGGATAATTGCTTCAACCCCTCATTTTGCATAGGAGGAGCCCAAGGCTTGAAGAGGAGGTGAGTTGTGTGATGGGTGAGTGAGGAGTCACTCACCCCTCCCTGCTGACAGAGCCGTCTGTGCTAGGGAAAGGGCCAAAGCCCTGGGACTGAAGATGTTAATTCCTCAAAGTCCCAGAAATGGGCCCCAAAATGCAGGCAGATGGCTTGGAATCCAGGTCTGAGCCAAGTACGTTATTGTAAATGTCCCTTCTCCAACATTTTCTGGGGATGCCAGTGATTCCTGACCCTCTCAGACACTCTCCCCACCTCACCCATTCCTGTTCTTCATCCTGTTCAAATGGCTCCTGACCGCAGGCAATCAGACAAGAGAGCCTGTCTACCTCCGAGTGTGGGTGAGGCGTTATGTGGTACTACCTCCAGTCAGCAGAGGAGGTGCGAGGGGACTCCACAGGGCAGGGCTGAGCTCAACTCCAGCTGCATCCCCGAAACTGCTTGATCAGCTGCTTCAGATGGGAATAGAGAACATGGTTGAGAGAAGTCTGCGTGGGGCCAGGAGCAGTGACCCCTTACCCTGAACTTCCATGTTTGGTTAACTGGGCTCATGGCCACCTGGTAATAGAAGTATCCTCAATGGAGCTCCCCTCCTTTCCACTCTCCCTGGCCAGCAGAGCCCTGGGTCTGCTCAGGACTCATCTGATCAGAGTGGAAGGAGAAAGCAGCTGAATCCCCTCCCCCAGGGAGCACATGCTTCTCTCTGAGCTCTAAGCCAGGGTTGCTTTCTTGGGTGGAGGTTTCCAAAACTCCTAGTGGCTTTGCAGATGCCCATCTTATCAATAAGCATGGTGTCTATTGGGAGAGAGGGACCACTTCAGCTCTGAGGGTGGCTGGCCTAGGGTAAAACAAACTTATTTAAATCCCCATGGGAAGGAAGGAAGGAAAGGAAAAGGAAAGAAAGAAATTAAGTAAAAAAGAGAGAAAAGCATTTGTTTTTAATAACAGCTGTCACTGAGTAAGCACCTACTACGGGCTAGGCATCATATTCTGCTTTATACACATGATGTGATTTAATCATCACAAGGGTCCTGTAATAATAGCTACTTTTATTGTCTTCATTTTGCAGATGAGCAAACTGTAGGTCAGAGAAGCTGAATAACATATCCAAAGTTAGAATGCTGGAAAAAAATAACAGAAACAGAATTTGAACCCATGGCTGTCGGGCTTCTGAGAGTGCACCCATTTCACTGGCTGCCCTGCTGCCCTGGCCTAATCCTCCTTCCAGCCTGCGAGGCCGGGATCCTCATCCTCGCCCCCAGGACAGATGGAGCACTGAGCCTCTGTGAGGCTGATGATGTTTCTGTTGCTGGAAGCAGACAGAGGGCAGCTGTCGCCTCATCCATTTATTCAGGGTAACGTTGAGTTTAAGAGCACAAGTCCAGGAAAAATTAAGGCTTAGAGTCTTACTAACAGGGTGAACTTGGGCTAGTACTGACCTCTTTAAGCTTCAACCCTTTAAAATGGGGAGGATTGCCTACTTGTGGGACAGTTGGGAGGATCACAGCAGGATAATGCACGTGAAGTGTTGAGGACGTGGGAAGCGTCTTTACTCAAAGCTCCTCTGCCTATGCCTTAGAGGATCAGATTCTGTTCAGACGCTTGACACGTTATCCTGGTTAACTGTGCAGACCAGTGCTTCTGGACCTGGCTGGTGAAGCATTACTTGCCAGAAGTGTAAATACCTGGGCCCCACCCCAGGAGATTGTGAGTTAGAACTGGGCTGGGCCTTAGCCCTTTTTATCTTTAATGCAATCCCAAATGGTTCTGATGCACAGCCACATTTGCAGGAACAATCTACTAGTGTAGACATTTCAGCCACAGTGGGGAAGCCACTCAGATTGGCTCCTCTCTAAGTCCTTTCCCCCGCTTTCTTGTCACCGCCAGCATCCCTTTTGCGCAGCTCCTCCCCACTGGCTTGTGAGTGTTCTCCCCACATCAAGCTCTGTGTGGCTTAGCAGTGAGTCAGTGGCACTCAGAGTATCATGGACCTGCCTCTCCAGGGCCTGGGCACCCAGCACAGGGCTGGAAAGCAGGATACCAGGGCTCCTAACCCCTTCTGACTCACTGGTAGCCCAGGGCCAGTACGTCTCTCAGCCTCAATTTTCTCATGATCAATAGGTAGTCAGAGAAATTGGAGTGGCCCATTTATTTGGACTCTGCTTCCTTAGAAGTGTGTCTCTGGCACCTGACATCCAGACAGCAGGTAGGGGAAGACGTGAAAGAATCTGCGTAACTGTGCTTTCCTGTCGACATCCCATTCGATGCTCACAATGGTAGGGAATAAAATCCAGGGTCCTCCTTGGTCTATAACATTCGTTATCTGTCTCTAGCTTTTGCTGCAATGTGATGTCATATCCCTCCTTCCTTTCTGGCCTTCTTTTTGTTCCTTGAATGCTCCACACTTGTTCCCACATCAGAGCTTTTGCACTATTTGCATGGCTTGGACCGCTTTTACCATGGACAACCACAAGTCGGTTCCTTCTTATTCATGCTTATATGTCGTCTGCTCAGAGAGGCCTTTGCCGATCAGTCACCAAATCTAAATCGTCATCCCAAGCACTGGAGCACATTGTTTTATAGTACATCATTGTATTTTTAACTTTTATCGGCTCTGTCATCATAGCACCTATTTTTCCTTTTTTATGGACCTTGTCCTGCCTGTGTCCCCCTACTGTTGAACGTAATAAGCTCCATGAAGGCACACCCTTGGCCGTCTGGTTTATTGCTGTGTCCCTAGTGCCTGAAAAGCGTTCAGTGGATGTTCATGGAATAAATGAGTTAATGAATTTGCCCCAGAGTTAACTGCAATTTCTTTTTTGGTTAGGAGACACTCAGTGTTCTGAGAGGGGAAGTGACTGTCCAAATACATTCCAGGCCTTTTGTCTTCTTCTCCAGGCCCTTCCCGTAAGACCTGGCTGACACACAAACCTAGCTGGGGTGAGGCTTCCAGGTGTGACGAAAGCTTGGAGTTGCCCCATGAATGGGACTGAGGCTGATGTGGGGGTGAGAAGGCGGAAGAGCATGCGAAGGGAATGGCAGGCTGGGACAGGACAGCAGGGTGTGAACTTGGCCTTGGGTCAGGGCAAGAGGAATGACTTGGCTGTGTGTCAAGAAGTGTTCCCCTCCACCTTCCCCTGGGGAAAGCCCTGACCCCAAGGTGGCTTTTTAGGGTGGGGGTTTGGGGGGGAGCAGGTGATCAGGCAGTTGCTGAGGGAGGACAAAGGCGTGGCCTAGGTCCGACCACCCACTGAGGTCCTCAGCCTAATACCAACCACCCAAAGGCATAATTCCACAGTGGCACTTGGCCAAATAGGTGACAGGTAATCTTCTGCCTGAAACCAGCCAAACTACAGCACAGAACCTCAAACCTGTGGGGGAAAGGGAGAAAAGAGGCCTCTAAGGGAATAAAGTAGGCAAGGTGGAATGCTTTGTGATGATGATGATGATGTCACATTTACTGAGAGTTTATAATATGCCTGGCATTGCATTAACCACTTTATATGTGTTCCCTTGTTCATCTTCAAAAACCTCTCTCTCAAAAACAAAACAAAACAAAACACTTCTCTCCAAAGTAGGTGTTCATATTATTACTGTTATTCCCATTTCAGAGATGTGGAAACTGAGGCTCAGTGAGAATAAATATCTTGTCCAAGGTCACACAGTAATTAAAAAGGATTCCAGTTTAGGGCTGTAGTGATTCCAGTGCACCTTAGGACCTAGGGAGGGCTGCAGGGGGCAGATTAAGAGGGCAGAGCCTGATTGACCCCTGCAAAAGCAGGGATGGGGAGGGACAGTAGGATAGACTGTGTATAAATAGCAGGCCTGTTTTTATCCCTACACATGGGCTGAATCAGGCAAGCAGCTCTATCTGGCACAATTTGAGGGCTCTGAATGCCAACCCAGCCCTGTGTCATACAAATCCCTCCCCAGCACGTTCCTAGGAGCTGAAATACCTACTGAGAGTCATTTCTTTGGGTCAGGACATTGACTCCAGAAGACCCCTGTAACAACAAATAGGTTGGAAGAGAAATACATCACTCTCCTGGCACCTGTCGAACAAAGCAACCCTAGGCTAGCTAGCTGCCTGTCCTGCAGAAGTGGATCCCAGCTTTTATGTTTCAGAAGAAGGTGGTGTTCAAAGGCAAGGAAAAACACGAAGCTTGTTCCACATTCTGCGTCTCTCCAATCCCAGAATCTTGGGAATTATATAATCCATAGTCCCAAAATCCTAGCGGACTCTATGTCCTATGGGGGACAGAAGGGAGGAGGTCGGAAGAATCCTAGCCTCCTTTGCTTTTGTTGGATTGATACCAAGCGTCTGCAACTGCAACTCTAGTTACCCCGGGGCTCGTGAGACCTGCTGGTATTCATGCGTCTAATTCTTAAATGACAAATAAATGTACTATTTATTTATTGATGTATTTGGTAGGCAAAGAAGCAGGTTTCTGAAACTTAAACTGACATGGTAGAGAGCCCCGCTTTGGAGAAGGGATGGCCTTAGGGACCGGGCCGGGGAGACGGGAAGGAACGAGGGATGTCCAAGGGCAGAGCTCAGCTCCGCAGTCACAAGGCTGCAGGTCGACGAGGGTTTGGGGAAAGGTAGGAACTGGTCCCCGCCACCTGCCGGTCACCAGTCTTACCCAGTCAGGCCTTGGCTGCCCTGGCCTGGTCCCAAAAAATGTGAGCGCCGCCCCTACTCCCGCCCCCTTCTCCGCCGCGCCCGCCGGGTCGGGGGCTAGGCTACAGGCGCCGGGAGCCGGGCGAGTGTCCCGGCGCGGGAGGGGGAGGGGGCGGTGCGAGGCGGGGCGGAGCGTCGGCGCCTCGCGGAGCCTTATTCCCGGCCGCGCGCTGGGAGCGCTCAGTCGATCGAGGGACCTGCGCGCATCACGCAACTGGCCACCCTGACCGGGGCGCAGGGGCTTGGGCAGACAGAAGCACGCCCGGACCGACGGAGTGAGCAAACAGACACCCAGGGGCCTTTAGATCCGCGCAGATCCCAGCAAGACTTGCACCCGGAGGACGGCAGCAGTCCGTGCCCCGAGGAATCTCCTGCTCCCCTCCCACCCTATTTCCCGTGCCAGCGTCCAGTGGCCGCCGCCTCCAAAGTGATTGCTGCCGCGCTGCCTTCGCCGGGTCCGGGACCATGAAGCTGCTGCCGTCGTTGGTGCTGAAGCTCTTTCTGGCTGCAGGTTAGAGGGCTACCGACGCCCCCGGAGGTCGGGGGCGGGGGGGGTGGGGACGCTTTGCTGGGGGTACGGGGAAGGTCGCTGCTGCGCCCCCAGCGTGGGCCACTTGGTGGGGCCCGTGCTCCCTGGTAGGCGGGCGCTGGCATCGGTGCGTGGCGACCGGGGGTCTCAGCGGAGGGTCTGATGCGGCCTTGCCCCCTCACTCGCAGTGCTCTCAGCGTTGGTGACCGGAGAGAGCCTGGAGCGGCTTCGTAGAGGGTTGGAGGGTGGAACCAGCAACCTGGGATCTCCCACTGAATCTACGGACCAGCTGCTGACCCCGGGAGGCGGCCGGGGCCGGGAAGCCCTGGACTTGAAAGAGGCCGACCTTTTCAGAGGTGGGTGTGGGGGCTGCCCATCCTCAGATCCCGGTGGGCGGATGAAGAATAAGCAGATCCGGGATTCATGTTGTTTGGGCACACCTGTGGGTTTGGGGTATTCATGGACTTCAAGGAAAAGCTGATTGGCTTGGCGAGTGTAATGAGGGATCCTGGAGTAGGGGTTGCATTCTTTTTTGCCCTTGGTTGCCATATGCCAAGTTGCTGCCTTTCTGGGTACCTTGGAGCAAATGGAGCCCGGCAAGGTGTCTGGGGTCTGTACATTCTTCTGAGGTAAGCTAGGTGTTAGGAACAAGGAATAATTGAGATGCTTTCTCTAGAGTTTCTATGTAAAAATGGGCACAAGCCCTAATTCCCACATCAAATGATTGTAAAAAATAACAGACGGGGAGAAGCTAGGCACATAGTAGGTACGCAGTGTAAGTCTTCTCCATCCACTTGTCTCCAGGTTGGGGAAACAGGGAAATGAGAAACTCTTGGTCTCCCCAGGTGAAGCCAGCCTTCCTGGGAAGGCTATGAATGATGAGTGCTGGGTCCCTAAGGAGCTGTATTGAAATGCTGGGTATCTACAAATCCTACCCAAAGTCTGGAGACTTCCTGACCCCCTTTTGAGTTCCTGAAAGAAACTCCAAGGGAGGAAGGGCCCAGTGGGATCCTCCAACAGGCAGATGTGGCTGTGGCTGAGTGTAGGAACAAACAGGACAGAGTCCAGAGTCACTGGAGTCCAGAGCCACTGGCATTGCTTGCTGCCCTAGCCCCAGCCACCTGCAGCAATTCAGGAGGGTGGAGCAGGGACTGAGCCCTGGAGGACCGGAATGACTATATTTGGTTGGAAAGATACCCACCTGTTCTAGCCCCACCCCCAGCCACTCCTCTCCCTCCTTACACAGGGCTTCCCTTGGGTGCTGTCTCTGCTTTGTAAAATGAAGCTTCTGCTGCAAAGCTGAACCTGAGTTCTCATCCTTTATCATCTCACGGTGGACCTTTGGGGTCACTGGTGAATGCCCCTGACCCTCTCCTTCTAGGCTGGGCAGAGCTGGACCGTGACTCACCCTCCACCCACACAGCTGCTCCTCATACCTCTGCAGACCTGACTCACTGCTCCCTCTCCCAGACAGGAGACTGGCTGTCACTCTGTCACTCTTCTCCCCTTTCTCATTGGCTTGGGTTATCTGCCTTAGTTTTACCACAGCTCTGGTCACTTGAGTTTCTCTCAGCATCTGCCTCACCTTCTGAGCTCAGAAGGGGCCTGGGTCTGCACCGGAGGGGACTGGGAACTGCTGGCACCCGTCTCTCTTCCCGTCTCTTGGCTTTGCTGGATGAAGATTGTTTCTCAGGGTATCCTAGCACTTAAAATAAATGTTACCATTTTTTAAGTGCCTATTGTGTCCTAGGCATTCAACATGTTACTACAGGTTAATTAATTCTTACAGCAACCCTCTGAAATGGGAACTCTTACTGTCCACTTTTTACCCCAAATCCCAAGACTCAGAGAGATTAAGCACATTGTCCAAGATCATGTGGCTGAAATGAGAGCCCAGGTCTGCTGACCTCAGAGCCATTATCTCACTCCTGGCTCAGTATCCCAGGTGCTCCAGGATTATCCAGGGGAGGGGATGGGGATGTGAGGCAGCTTAGTGTATTGGGAAAGAGCACTGGATATGGAGTCCAGAGACCATATTTCTGATCCCAACCCTGTATGACCTTGGCCAAGTCACTGCATTTGGGACCTTGAGTATTTCACTTGAAATGGAAAGCCATGCTGTTTCGACTTGAGGGCCTCAGGCTCCAGTCTGATGTTTGGTGCTCACCTGTCTGCCAGACACAGGGCTACAGCGGGACAGTGGGCACCTTTTTTTCTGCCGTGGGCAGGGAAGAGAGGGACTGGTCCGGACCCTTGGGCTGATGGGCATCCCCATGGTCAGTCCCAGCGGGATGTCTGTGTGAGGTGGTTTTCCACTTTGGGAGCATGGGGGCAGTCATCGTTGTTCCAGTGCCTTCGGGGTAGTTCCTTACTTTTCATCTTTCTGCCACTTGTACACACCGTACTCCCCATCCTAGGGAGCTATAAACAGGACATTTTGGGGGTAAATGTAAATGGACCTTTGAGAGGAGTGGTGAGCTGCAAAGGGCACAGAGTGGGTAAATATTTTGCTTGAGGCCAGAAAAGCAAGGCCCTGGACCAGGGATGGTTTGCTTGCTGTCCCTGAGCCCATGTCTGCACTGGGCTCACGGTACTCTGGTGCTAACAGGACCCCCAGAGGAGGCCACCTGGACATGGGCACTGCTCTTACTTGAAGAGCACCCCCCACACACACACACACACACAAAACCCCTCCAAGAACCTGCTGCAGCAGCACTTTTTACCTCTGATGCTGTCTTCCTGCAACTGGAGCACTGAGTGCAGTATCAGGAAATGATTTAAGGCCAAAATAGAACCAAGTGGGCGTGGGGCAGTAGGAGGTGGGATGGAGAGTGGCGTGGGGGTGAGGTTGGTAGAGTTGCCCAGTCAGCTGCAGTTACTCAAGAGGAGCTAGCATTCTTGGAATGAAGATTTTAAACTGGGTTTGTGAAATGCCTTCCTTGGGACCCCCACTACCCTCTACTTCCTCCACTACTTTCTGGTGGCTCCGTGCAGTCTTCCTTCAGTCCCTGGGAGGCATGGAGCCAATGGGCTCTCCCAGGCCTCTGAGTTCAGGTGGGATCAAAGAGTACACTGTCCTTTGAGACACTGCTATTCTGATTCTTTCTCCCGTGAGTCAAAGACCTAACTGAGCGCTTATCTCCTGCAGTAGCTTTCTCCTCCAAGCCTCAAGCTCTGGCCACACCCAGCAAGGAGGAGCGTGGGAAAAGGAAGAAGAAAGGCAAGGGCTTAGGGAAGAAGAGAGACCCATGTCTTCGCAGATACAAGGACTACTGCATTCATGGAGACTGCAAATATGTGAAGGAGGTCCGGGCCCCATCCTGCGTGTAAGTGTCCCTGCCCCCAGCCTGACTGTCAGCCCGCTCCTTGTCAGCCATGTGGCTGTTCCTGGTTGTCACTGTTCCTTGAATTCATAATTCCGCCCAGTTCCTTCTCAACCTCTGGGCGGAAGTTGGGAGGAAGGGAAATATTTTTAGTCAGAGGAAGGGGCTTCCCCCGCATAGGATGCAATTTCCTGTGGTGTGGGTCTGTGACGTTCTCGCATCCTTGGGGACATTTCCTGCTTGCTCAGGAATATGCATTGGCTAGTAGAGCTGACACCTGAAGGCAGGCCCTTCGTTCCTGCCTCACACCTACTCCAGATAGGACAGACCAGTAGGAGACGTGGCAGAGTGTTTCTGGCAGAGCGGGGCTCTTGTGGCCTCCTTTCTCAAGCCCGGTAGGCAGATATGAGGTACATTTGGATACACGCTGTGCAGGTGTGCATGTACTCGAACATGCGTGCACAGGAGCGAGCTGATGTGGGTTGAATCTAAGGCGCGGCAGGACTGAACAGACAGCAATCATCGTGAGAGTGGACAGAACCCCTCCTCCCTCCTCCATGTTCCCCCCAACAAGGGCCAGGAGGTGGGGGACGTGCTGGGTATTGGCCTTTGGCCAAGGGGTGGGAGAACACTCCCTTTGTGCAGGATTCACAGGAAATGGAACCCGACCCAGTAGGCATCAGCCCCCAGGCAGGCAGCACCACCCTTCCCAAGGCAGGGGTGTGGGTGGAGGGGCCATGGGTTCCCCAGCTGATCTGTTAAGCCAAGCCCAGCAAACGGCTGTCTTGGCAACCCCTCAGGGATGACGGCACTGCCACTCTCTCTGGCAGGCATAATGTCGCCAGTGTGCCTGAGGCCAACACCCGAGTCAGGCTGTAAACATCTACTCTCTCCTGCTGGGCACAAGGCCCTGTGGGGAGGCAGGCTCTGTGACCTGGGAGACTCTGGCCACGGCCAGGAGATTGCTGGGTGCACACCACCTCCCAACCTGTCAAGAAGACTGGCTGCCTGGCATCTCCTGTGCTGTGATGGTGCAGATCCCTCGGCTTTTTAAAGCTTCCTTGTCCCGTCCGATCTCACACAGCCGAGCTGCCCGGTACTTGGCACGTGGCAGACAGACTCACTACTCCCCACCAGGTTCATGGTCACTCGTGTGTCCTCTCCTATAACATCCTCATCAGGAGCTTGACATGGGAGGGGGCTGCTGAAGAATGACAGACACAGTCTCCAAGTGATCCTTCCCAAAGGTCTTGGGATGAGGCAGGAAATGTTTGTCTTAAATTTATAAAATGGCATCATTGGCACAGGGCGGAGGCAGTGACTCTGAGGGTAGTCAAGAAGGACTAAGGCCAGGCATCCGCCTGGGCCAAACTGGCTCAGGGCATTGGTGGGTGGACTTCCGCTGCTCAGCTGAGAACCCTTGCAGGGCCGCCGTCCTGGAGAGCTGGGCTCAAGCCACCTCCTGAGCCCACAGAACCTAGATATGGGTGCCTGGGGCCATGGTGGTCCTAGGGATGGTGATGATAACCTTGAAGATGCTTCTCTCCTTCACCCTGAAGCTCCACAGTTTACATGCAACATGAGTTGAGCCCAATGGGTGTATGTTGAGCACTTGATGCCAGCTCTTCTAGGGGGTGGGGAGATGTAGTCCTGTCTGGGACTCTCAGAAGCCCCCTGCTGGGTAGGCAACGCTTTCTGTCTCTGCTTGAAAGATGAGGAAACTGGAGCCAAGAAGTAGGAAGTGATTTGCCTGAGATCAACAGCTAAATAAGTGGATGGAAACAGGACAGGGACTCAGGTGCCTGACTTCCAGTCCAACATGCTTTTTGTGTCCCCGGGTTGCTCTCGGTGTTGGCTTGTGTCCTTCTTGCCCATCTGTCCTCACAGAGTTTGAGCGGGGTTTTATAGAGGGCAGCTGTTCGCCTGGAGGTCTCTAAAGGCTTTTACTAGCCGGAGAGAAAGGCAATCTGATATGAAGACTTTGTATTTGCTTCATAGGCGTATTTTGAAGGGGCTGGATTCTGGGTCTGGTGTGGCTGCCTCCGGCCTCCAGCCCTTGGTATCAGGGCAGAAGGCAGCGAGAAGATGCAGAGCTCCTGGTTTGGGGCAATGGGACATCTGGACACCAAATCTGGGGCCCTCTGTGGCTCCTCCTTGCCTCCAGACCCAGGAACCACCACAGGGTGTGTCCAGGCTGCTGTGGTGAGCTTGAGGCTAGCCGGCTTCCTAAAACAGCTGTCCACAGCCACCATCCACAGGAAAGCTCTTTTGTGTCACCAGCCAGAAGTTGCCCTCAAAGAGCAGTTTCCTGGGGCTCCTGACTGCCTGCTGACCCAGATAGTGGCTGCAGAGTTTCCTGTGGCTGGAGGAGACCTGGGGGCAGTGCGGCTGAGGACTCAGAGCTGGCATAGGGACGGGCTTGGGGCTCTCCTTGCCTCCCTGCCAGGTGCTGAAGAGGAATCGCGAGCCCCTTCTCTGGCTCCGTCTGACTTTGGTGCCCCATTCCTCAGGTATGGGCAGTACTGTCTGGAGTCCAGTATATAATAATGCACATGTATGAGGGGCTTTGCCTCTTATTAAATGCTTTTATCCATGTTATTTGATCTTCACAATACTCAAGTGAGATCGGCATTCATTATTCCCGTGTTTTACATGAGAAAACCAAAGCTTAGAAAGGTAAAAGTAACTTGCTCAAGATTGCCTGGCTGGAAGTAGCAGCAGGACCCGTCTGGAACTCATGTGTTTGGAGACCCCTGCACCAGATGGTGCCCCCCCCCATGTCCTGGAATGGGCGGAGTGGGCAGAGAAACCCACTTTGGAAGATGTCTCTGGACCCTAGGGTTCTTGCTTCTGTTGTAATGCAAATTCGGAAATGGGTCAGAGACATGGGTAGGAGGGATGTGTCCCAGTTTGATGCTGGCTCTGGGGAAGACACGCAATCTTGCCCCTTCCCCGGGATGTTTGGAATGCGCTCACCCTCCCTCCTCCCCTGGGGAACCCAGGAGTCTGCTGCAGAGGGAGGGGGAGGGGGGTAATATTAGGATGTTTACATTATTATCCTTTTGACTCAGGGTGGGGGTGGAGGGATTATGTAACTGGATTGCAGGGCTCTGAGGCCAGCCTTTATTTCTATCATCTGAGTAACTACCTGTGGGGTTTGAATGATAGGCTGGAAGTGAAAAACAGGCTCAACTTTGGCCATCCTCCCCGCCCCCTCCGCCCCCTGGGAGAGCATAGTCTCTGAAGTCATCCAGGCTGCTGGGCTGAACCCTACCTAGCTCTCCCACTCACTAGCTGTGTGACCTCGGGCAAATTGTCTAAGAAGTTAAGCCTCAGTCTCTTCATCTTTAAAATGGAGAGAGTAAGTCCTACTTCATAGAGGTGTTTTTAAGATTAAATGAAATAATCCTTGTAAAGAAATTAGCACAGAGTACTTGGCTTATTTATTATTCAAGGTAATGATAACTCACAACAGCAGTAGTAACAGGGAGCAGAGTCAGACAGCCTCAGGAGCCTATCACCCCCTCAGATGCATGTTTTTTAGGGGTGACCTGCACTGTTCATGAATTTGGAATATGCCACAACTGGTTTCTAGTTGTTTAACTTTTGGCAAATCAATCTTTCTGATCCTTAATCTTAGTCTTTCAATCTGTAAAACGGGGCTATACCTGCCTACCAAGGTGTTCGGGGTCTCAGCTGAGCTCGTAGATAAGATAGTATCTTATAAACTGTTGACATCTGTGCATGAGGGACTTTTCCAGGGCGTTCCTGCGAGCTTCCTCTGCGTCCTGGCAGGAAGGGCGTCGTGGTTTTGCCCACCTGAGCCAATGAGACAGATGTCTGGAGTGTGCTCTGCTGTGTGTATGGGGAGACTGACCTACCTTTATCCTGCAGTGAGGTGTTCCCTAAAGCACCCAGGAGGAGCTGAGGCCAGGAGAGGTGCTGGGCAGGAAGGTGGGAGCATCCTGGCCCCTCTACTGATGCCTGAACTGGACAGGTCTATGTCCTAGGTGCGTCTCAGCAGGAAGAAGGGATTCCTTGTTCTGAGGCACCAGGCATGCAACCTGCTTCCCAAAAGGAGGCTGAGCGCAGAGTACAGGGCCCCAGGTTTTCAGTGCCTTTTTCAGTAGCTAGTGGCCTAGTGTCCTCAGGCAGACAATGCATTGCACCCCCGGGAGTGGGCAGTTATGCGTGTGAATGGGCAGCTGAACTCGGAGTCAGACAGTCCACGTGTCTGCCCTGCTGTGTGCCCCTGGGGAAGAGAGCTCCGCCTTGCTGTGCCCACGGCATTCCTGCCTACATCAAAGGGTTTCCTGGTGCTCAGAGAAAGGAAGGGGCAGACATGTGCTTCTTTAATTGTAAGCACTCCAAGTCTTCCTAAGAGCTTCCAGGAAGTGCTTTGTGTTAGAAGAGACAGTTGTCATCTGATTTATTTCTAGAGTGGGAAGAGCCGAGGGGTCGTTTCTGATGTTCTTCTGTGCTCTAGTAGGACAGCTGGGCAAGATGTCACCTTGATTTCTTTGCTTTATCCTGCGATGAAGGAGACCCCATAGCCCAGTGTTCAGAGGCCAAAGGCCAAAGTTGGGCTCTCAAGTGGGGCCCTGCACCCAGGGGGAGCTGGGAGTTAAATGAAGGGGACTTGAGAAAAGTGACTTCTGGCGCAGTCACAGGACCTATTAATAGGCTGGGCAGTGGCAGAGAGGGACTGGACTCGGGAAGTATTGATGGGGAAGGCCCGGTTTATTTCTGGGTCAGAGTGTTGAGGGGCCTCATTAGAGGGAGCGTTACTGAATCTCCTCAGCTTAACCCACCAGCTCATGTGACTAAGTCCCCTTAACCAGCTTAAACAGACCGTCTTCACACACATGCAATAAATCATCCACACGTGGAACACATCTAGCTGAGACCTTGAAGTCCTCCCTCCCTTTTTCCCTGCCTGGAGCAGGAATCTCAGGCCAGAGAATCAGAGTGGGGGTGGGGTGCGGAGCAAGGGAGGAAGGCCACGGAGCCCTCAGAGGGGCCTTGAAAGAGTCCCTGCTGGGGAAGGGCAGAGGGCAGGCATCGTGGTCAGGGACCGATAGGCTGAGGGTGCGAGGAGTGGGGTTTGGCTCCTGTAGGTGGGCCGTTTGAGAGAGAGAGAGAGAGAGAGAGAGAGAGAGACACGCCAAACCCCTGATGTCATCTCTGCTTCCTTCTGTCTTGAACCAGCTGCCACCCAGGTTACCACGGAGAGAGGTGCCATGGGCTGAGCCTCCCAGTGGAAAATCGCCTGTCTACTTATGACCACACTACCATCCTGGCTGTGGTGGCTGTGGTGCTGTCATCTGTCTGTCTGCTCGTCATTGTGGGGCTTCTCATGTTTAGGTGAGTGTTGGGGGCCCTTGCAGGCTCTTTTCTGCTAATCACTTCCATTCCTCCTCTTCTTGCCGGGTCCTCTGCCTGGTGACCACATGAGCCCTCCAAGCTCCCCAGATTCCTGGCTAGCATTCTGATCGAATTCCTGAGGACAGATCCTCATAAGGATGTTGTGAGGATTGTATGAATGAGCTAAAATTTTCTTACCAAACTGTAGCCTGCGGTTAGAGACAGTCTGGGTCCCTTGGGGCAGTTGGACCTTTGACCAGAGGTGTGTTGGGCTGCCATCCCTCTGGGCTTTCCCCAGTGGTGGATGCAACCACCATGGCATCACCATTTAGAAGGACCTTCTCTGGGACCTGTGCCCTGTTGTAGCAGTCACAGCTCACTCACAAAGCTTAACCCTCCTCAGGTACCATAGGAGAGGAGGTTATGATGTAGAAAATGAAGAGAAAGTGAAGTTGGGCATGACTACTTCCCACTGAGAGAGACCTGTGCTCAAGGTAATGGTCCCTTCTCTGGCCCCTGGCACCATCACTACCTTTCCTGGGCTCTGTTTCAAGTCCTCGTCAATCCTTCTCTTGGCCTAGGACTTGGCTTGACCTGGGAGGGCAGCCTACGGTCAGGGCACCCCTGCAGAACTGTTTTCAAAACGACTGCCTTATTCCCTGTCCTTCCACGCCCTCTCAGATGATCTTCCCACTTAGAAAGACTGGACCTGGGAGACTCTTAAGACTGGACCCAGCTTTAAAATCCTTCCTCTTGCACTTTAGGAATCAGCTGGGGACTGCTACCTCCGAGAAGACACAAGCTGATCACAGACTCTGCAGAGGGGAAGGACTTCACAACAAGCCATGAAGACTCCTTTGTCCCCAGGTGCCATCTAGATTGGGCCTCCCTTAATTGCTTTACCAGAGCCTTCAAGTGCCAAACGGAACATGTCCAATGGGGTCTGGATCAGAAGGAAGTGAAAGCGAGGGACCCTCGGGCCCTTCTGATTCCCCTCCACCAAACCCCACTTAACCTGTAAAGTTCGTTTAAACACTTGTCTTCTGGATTAAGATGCCAGTTAAATTCCATATGCTCCAGGATCTGTGACCGAAAGGAGGAAGAGGAAGGAGAGGAAGAAAGAAAGGTTCGTGGACTCTAAGAAAGTAACAAAGATTGAAAACCCACAGACTTGAGTAGTTACCAAGGGATCTGCCATTGGACCCTCTGGCGCTGGATTTGATGAGCTAACTGTGAAATACCTTAAGCCTGAGAACTCTGAATTTTGGGACTTCTACCCAAATGGAAAAATAACAACTATTTTTTTTTTGTTTGTAAAAATGCCTCTTAAATTATATATTTATTTTATTCTATGTATGTTAATTTATTTAGTTTTTAACAATCTAACAATAATATTTCAAGTGCCTAGACTGTTACTTTGGGATTTCCTGGCCTTCCCCCCACCTCAGTCCCCCACCATCTGGCTTAGCATCAACATCTTCTGCCACAAATCCAAGGTGGCTCTGTGGCCCATCTGCAGTAAGCTATCATCTGTTCACATTTTTGAAGATCTTCCACGGTCAGAGCACCACGGGGGGCTCACGTACGGTCAGGACGTAGGAGTTAACTTTGTCAGATCCACTCTATGAGTTGGACTGCAGTCTTGCCTAGGCAATTTTGTCTACCGTTTGTGTTTTGAAAGCCCAAGGTGCTGATGTCAAAGCGTAACAGAGATCGGTGTTTCCCCGTGTCCTCTCCCTGCCTGGTCTCAGAAGAGGTTGGGCTTCTGTGCTTGCAGCTTCCCTGGCCCCTGGCCCACATCACCCCAGGCCCACAGAGTGGGAACTCACTTTCTCTTGTGTCAAGACATTTCCCTTACTCCTGCCACTCTTCTGGTGCTACTCCACATAGGGGTCAATGCAGCAGAGGCTGATCCAGAGAAGGTATTAGTGGAAAAAATAGACTGAGGAGGAACAGGAAACGTTGGAGCTGACTGTTCTCAGTGATTGATAACCTATGAATTGCTACAGAGAAACTGGAGTGGAGGTGAGGACAGCTCTTACGTAAACCTATCCACCTCACTGAAACTATGAACGAATGCTGTCATGGTCCCTTCTGGAAGTTTCTGGTGCCATTTCTCAACTGTTACAACTTGTATTTCCAAAACTGGTTCATATTTATACTTTGCAATTCAAATAAAGATAACCCTTACTCCATAGCCTTCTGTCTGCTTGTTTGAGGTGGGAACTGGTTTAACTAAGCCCTGATTTTATGTTAGGTCTACACCACACCTGCTTATCTCACTCTCTCAGCATCCCCAATGGCCCTGTGATGGTGGTACTCTCATCCCATTTTTGCAAAAGGGGAACCTGAGGCTCAGAGAGGTTATGTAACTTGCCTAAGGATACACAGTTGGAGTTGGTTAGTGACAGCTGGGACAGGTAGTCTGACTCCAATTATTTGTCTAAATACTTACATCACACTACCTATGAGACTTTTCACATAGGAGGCTTGGCTGGTTGTAACCCGGAAAGACACCTACCCATCCAATCACAGATCGTGGACTTAGGGCCTGATCCTTGGCTGTGCGTAAAGGCAGGCATTGCACTTGGTGGAAACAAGACAACATTGACCCCACTCCTGCTCCACAGCCAGTCCATCAGCAAGTGTCATCAGTCCTAGAATATCTGCCGATGCAGCCACTTCCCATCACTACCGCTCTCATTGCCTTAGTTCGTCTCTTGTCTGGACTCTTGCGATGGCCTTCTGCCTCCTTCCCTTCACCTGGGTCCCATGTAGCCCATTTCCAACAAGACAGCCAGAGTGGTCGTTTAAACCATCATCTGGATCTTCCCTGCTTTATGGCCCTTCCCTGACCACTCGGTTACACAGTAGCATAGTCTTCCCGCCACCCTGCTCTTACCCTCCTCACGTTGATTCCTTTTTCTCTATAGCCCTTCTTACCACTAACATGTTGTTTATTTATTATCTTTCTTTTTCTACTAGGGTGCTGGCTCCACAAGGGCAGGTGTACATTTCTCTAATCCCAGATTCTAAAACAATGCAATCGAGTGGTAGGCACTAAACATTTGTTACATGGATGAATGGATATAAGAAATGACTAAAATCCACTCCAAGACCAGCAAGTGAGCAGGAACGTGACCCAGTGCTGCCCCAGGAGAGTGGCTGGGTTTAAAGAAGGGCCCCCCCTGTTGGGGCAGGTAGATGGGAGTGACAAGATGAAAGTGGAATTTGGGGTAAGTCATGTGGCCATGGTGTCTTGGGTGGTTGGGAGACAGGGAGACCTATTGGGAGGCCATTGGATAAGTACAACCGGACTGTCCCCTCCTCATCCTCTTCTCTCAGCTCTGACACTGAAGTTTTCTTGGAGCCCACACAGAGCTCTTATATGTACTTCAAATATTCCTTTAAGACTTAGGGTAGCAGTGACTACCACAGCTGAATATTGTATGCATGCTCTACTCCAGCAATTTCATTCCTAGGGATATATACAAGAGAGATGAGTACATGTGTTCCCCAAAAGATCTGTACAAGAGTGATTTCAGGATCATTCACAGTAACTGAAAACTGGGAACTACCCAAATACCCATTAGTGTTTGATGATGAAACGAATGAAGAAATTGTATGTAACTATGTAATGAAATACTAAAGAGCAACATGGATGAATCTCACAGCATAATGCTGAATGAGAGAAGCCAGACAGAAAAGGGTACCATTCCATTTATTAAAAAATTAATAGCAGGCAGGCCCTGGCTGGGTAGCTCAGCTGGTGAGAGCATCATCCTGATACACCAAGGTTGCGTGTCAATCCCTGGTCGGGGCACGTGTAAGAATCAGCCAATGAGTGCATAAATAAATGGACCAACAAATCAACATTTCTCCCTCTCCCTTCCTTTCTCTCTCTAAAATCAATCAATCAATAAGATAAAATTAACAACAGGTAAAACTAATCTGAGGGAAGGGAAATGAGGAGGGGACTCCTACTAGGATCGGTGAGGACCGGAGGGAGCAGAGAGGGAGATCTGGTTGTTCTGGTAACACCATGCTCGGTGATCTGGGCGCCGGCGCACAGCCTGGGTGCGGCCGACCAGTGGATCCTCTTTGAGAAAACACACTGAGTGTGACCTGTGCATTTTTGTATCTGTTTTAAACACAAGTAAACGTATTTTTTAAAAACTTGGATAGGGGGACTCTTTTGCTATGTGTATTGTATAAAGCTCCGTAAAGTACCAATGCGCTACTTTGGTAATCAGAGAAAATAGTACAGATGTCAAAAATAACTGTAGAGCAGTGAGTTACTTTGAACTCTTCATGGGGCTCGCTTTCCTGCTTCCAAGCTTCAAGCCTCCAGCCCTCACACCAGCCTGGGCTGTTCCCAACACAATTTGTTTCTCTTGCTATTGTTTCCTGTGGGCTCTGAGCTTCCTGCCTTTCAACTACTCTCTCCTCCTGCCCCTGCTGTTGATGGGAGTACTCCTTGGGGTGTCGGAGCTCCCCTGGGCGTCTACTTGGCTGCCATGCTGACTTGGGAAACCTCTGAACCTGCAACCACTTCTCAAAATTGGCCAGCTCACTGAACATGGCCCACTGGGCCACACGCTTTACAGGCATCGTCTCAGATGCACCTCATCACAACCCAGGAGGTAGATGCTGAAGGTGAGTGGTAAAGGCAGGATGTGAACTCAGGAAGCCTACCTCCAGTCCTTTGCTCTAACCACCAAGCTACATTCCCAAATGAGTTAATTCTCAGTGTCAGACTTATTATCTCTTCCTCCCACATCAGAAAAGGTATAGTAAAGAAATCTTATGAAAGGGATCTTAGAGAATGACTCCTTAGAGCCCAAGAGTTTCTTCTCCTGCCCCTGTTGGTAGATTCACAGAAGGCCTGTGGTGCTGTATCAGGATGCAGGGGAAGAAAATGGAGTGCAGGCTGACTAAAACCTGGGTCCAAGTCCAGCCTGCACTGTGTATTAGTGAGTGCCCTCATGTGCGATGCCTGACCTTTCTGAACCTGTCTCCCTGTGTATAAAATACAGATAATAAAAATATTCACTTGGGTCCTGGCCCGTGTGGCTCGATTGGGCATCGTCCCACAAACTGAAAGGCCATGGGTTTGGTTTCTGGTCAGGTCACATGTGTAGGTTGCAGGTTCTGTCCTGGTCAGGGTGAGTATGAAAGGCAGCCAGTTGATGTTTCTTGTCCTCTCATTCTCCCTCCCTTCCCACCTCTCTAAAATCAATGAGCATGTGCTCTGGTGAGGATTAAAATAATAAAAATAAAATTAAATTTTAAAAAATCCACCTGGAAGAGTTGCAAAGATAATATGTGTGAGTCAAGTGCCTAGCTCAGGGCTGGGCACACAACAAGTGCTCAGTAGATGTTGGTTATCCTCACCAACCTGTCCAAGGAGCTATGGTAATTAGTGGCACATCCCAGATCGAAACCCAGCCCTCTTATTCCCCATCCACAATTCTTCCCTTAGAAACAAACAATGCTTTTCAATCACTGTTTTACATTTTAATGTCAACTCTGGTTTCAAAGGAGTCCCAAAGGGTCTTAATAAATGCTTGTGTATTTAAGAAGCTATGGAACAGCAGCTATGTCCAAATATATCACTTCAACTCAGGCTGGCCTGAAATTCTTCTGTCAACAATGCCTGAAATTCAAGCTTCCTGTTTGAGAATGCTAATACTCCTGGGAATAGCCCAGCCTTACGAGACTGGCATTCTTTGCTGGCGTAATTCATTTTAGCTTCAATCATTCAGCGAATATTTGTGGAGGCCTTTCTGTCACCTTCCAAATGAGATCCATGCTCTGAAGGAGAGGCTCATTTTGGTGAAGTGAAGGTAGAGTAAGAAAAGAAATCATTTTGGAGGCAGAGTGTGCACTTACTCATTCAAAGAAAAATTGACTGGGCACTTATAATGCGCCATGTGCTAGTCTTGTTGGAGAATAGGGACAAAACTGGCACATTTCTTACAATACATATGTAAATAAAGAAATAGGAAAATGTCAGAAGTAAGCGACACACGCGCAGAAGAATGCTGTGATAAAGAGTCAGGGGGACAGAACTAATTTACACAGGCAGCTCAAGGAAGCTCTCTCTGAGGAGGTGGCATCTGAACTGGGATAAGACGGGATCAGGCACGTGAAGGCCTGAGACAAAAATAAGCTTAGTATGCAGGAGGGACAGAAAGGGACCCCTGAGCTGCCGCGCAGCCATTGGAGGTTGAGGAGGCAGACAACGCCAGATCACATGAGGCCTTGGAGGTCATAATTTGGAAGCCAGTGAGGTGTTTTGAGCAAGGGGAAGATATAACTTGATGAATGTCTTAAAAATAAAAATATGACTGCTGCCCTGGCCGGTGTGGCTCAGTGGGTTGAGTACTGGCCTGCGAACCAAAGGGTCGCCGGTTTGACTCCTGGTCAGGGCACGTGACTGGGTTGCAGGCCACATCCCCCCCAGTGGGGGTGCATGAGAGGCAACCACACATTGACGTTTCTCTTGCTCTCTTTTGCCCTCCCTTCCCCTCTCTCTAAAAGTAAATAAATAAAATTAAAAAAAAATGTGGAAGAAGCAAAGCCAGTCATCCAGACAAGACATGATGATGGCCAGGATTAGGGTGGTAGCAGAGGAGGTGGTGAGAAATGGTCAGACTCAGGATACGTCTTAGAGGAATCACCTACATGACATACTGTTGGAATGAATGCAAGTATTTTGGGAAAGAGAAAAATCAAGGATGATTTCTAGATTTTAGCCTGAGAAACTGGGTAAATGATGGTTCTGTTCATCTAGTTAGGAAAGAATAAGAGGTTCAAAAAGACCATGGAAATCAATAATTCTTTTGTGGACATATTGAACTTATATAGGGTAAAGGAGGGCAGTAGAGAGGGGGGAATGCAGGGAGGAAGAATAAAATAGAGGCAAAAAGCCTCTAAATAAGAAGGACCTAAAGACAGAAAAAGAAATAAGGACACCTGACATTCACCGTAAATGGTGTTTCACAGCTGTAACAGTACTTCTCTTACAGAATCTTATTTAATCCTCATAGTGCCCCAGGGAGGGAGGGAATGTTATTACCCCAGTTTAATGGGGGAGGGCCCTGAGACCCAGAGGAGTGAAGTACCTTGCACAAGGCTATTACTAAGTAATGCAATTTGGCTTGATGCTGGACCTTTTCCTGTGGGCCCAGGCTCCCCACTGACTGTGAGCTCCTATCTTGGCCACCATTCTCCGAAGAGGAGAAGGCTCTGTATTCCTTCTTGCTGTGGTGCCCAAGCCAGGCTAGGCCTCCAGGGAATAGGGCAGCAGGCAGTGTCTGTCCCTCTATGGGGAACAATGCCCAAAAGAGAAAAAAGGATAAGTCTAAGCTCATCCAAGAGCAAGAGGAGGAAGTTATAATTGCTCTGTTCCATGATTGATTTCCGCAGTGTCAGGCCACCACCAAATCAATATAATTTGGAGGTTACTGTGGTTTGGATTTTCTCTTTGAACTTTTAAAATTGCACATTTTTTCTTGATTGCCTCCTTGATTGATGGAGAAGAGAACAGGAGCCTCTTAGCTCACTGCCACCCACACAGCTGTGAAGGAAGCCAGCTGCCCCCTTGCTCTTCAGAGGACATCCCTCCCTCCCTCCCAGCATCTTGGCCATTACTAAGCAACAGGGCATCTAAGGAAAAGGGCTCCTTTCAGCGCTGGAGTGCTGTAGTAGTGGATCATAGCCTGTGTGGGAGGCATCTCCAAAGACATATGATGTGGGTGTAGCAACCAGACAGACGGGAGGAATTAAGTCACCCTTTTCCCCAACCCTTATTTCCTTGCTTAATGTAGAAGTCATTGGGTTGGTTTCCCTAGAATGAGGGACTAGTTTTATTTCAGCTGCCCCCCAGCTTTTGACAGCTGGCAGGTTTTCAATGGGAGCATGAAACAAGGAAGAAACTACCAGCCTTGTTCTTCCTTCATGCCACCCATGTTTACATAAGGCTGGCTATATAAACCATGACGCACCCACGGCTCTCTAGGAAGGCCTACCTTCTGTCTATGCTTTGGTGGTACTGAGAGGGTTGGGGCCCTGTGCTTGGTAAGGAGGGCCTGACCAGGTGCATTTGGGAGTAAACGTTTTCTTCTGCCCAGTGGATGAAACTCCAGATCCTGGGACTCCGGGCCTGAGAAATCTGACCCAAGTTTAACCCTGAAAGTACAGACATCCTTTCCAGGTGTGTGTTGGGACTCCTTCTGGAGAAAGTCTGCCACCCACCCCCAGTCTTGGTTGGGTTAATCACTCCTCCTCTGTGCTTCCACAGCATTAAGCCTGGGACAACGCAGGGAAAACTGGTCCTCTTCCCGCGGCAGCTTCGGTGTTCCTCTGTCGTGGCTTTCGTCACACTCCATATTGTCTTTGTTCGCTCATCTGTCTCTCCCACTGTGAACTCTTGAAGTTCATGGCGTGTGTCCTTTTGCAGCTCTGTACACCTGTGCTGCCATGTGGTTCCTAGTGCATCAAAGGCTCTCACTCAGTGTTTGAGGCATATGTGAATGAATGGACAATTGAGCAAATGAATGAATGCATGATTAAATGAATGAGTGAAGATAGAGTGGAAGTTAAGAGTTTTAGCTTTGGATCAGACAACCTTGCCCATGCCATTTTCTGTTGTATAATAAACATGGGCGAGTTATTTAACCTCTCAAAGCCTCAGTTTTCTTATTAGGAGTTTTGTGAGGCTAATAAGGCTTCACAAAACTCCTAATAAGGCCTTTATAACAATGCCTGGCATGAAGTAAGGACTCAATACATGATCACTATTAACAAGCTCTGACTTCTAGTTTATCCTCATGGGTCTTGTTGGCACCTCCTCTTCTAGATTCTTGGCACAGCCAGGTCCTTGCCAGATTCAGGGCTTGGCTCACAGGATTGTCCCCGGGGGTACAAGCTGGGGTCATGTTGTGTAAGTGGGTACAGCACCAGGCTTTGTTGAGAAAGGAAAATTGTGACAGGGGCCTACAGCTGCACAAATAGGTCAGCTGTCACCCCATTGTCTCAGGCCGTCTTTGATGGCAGGCGTCCTCAGGAAAACAAGAACAGTGCTGCATTTAAGGTGTCCGGATGACAGCCACATCAAATATGTGACCTTTTCCTAGGAAGCCTGTTTCCATGGTGAGCAGGGCCTCATGCTCTTTCTCCGGCCACGCTCTGCGGCTCACTGCCTGCTCCCGAATGTGATGACAGTGGCCCCAGCAGCTGAGTGAAGACATCTGTCCACGGTCTGCCCCTCCACGATCTCTGGGGTGGGCTAGACACTGAGATAGCCCCCTGGGATATCTGATGCCCACACCAGCCCTTCAACCTGGAAGGATTTGCACTGAGGCCCTCGTACAGTGCCCCTACCCCCACGCCACACACAGACACTGAGTGGCTCACAGCCAACTGGCTGCCGGGCTGGGCAGAAAGAAGGGGACCCTTTCTATGATTCCCCCATCTCAGGCAGAGGCCCTGACCTCTACCTCATCTTGGCAGCCTGGACTGGGAAAGAGAGCCTGCCTCTCTG
The DNA here is from genome assembly GCA_004024845.1 of Tonatia bakeri. Classification (NCBI taxonomy): domain Eukaryota; kingdom Metazoa; phylum Chordata; class Mammalia; order Chiroptera; family Phyllostomidae; genus Tonatia; species Tonatia bakeri. Next base: position 4,216 of record PVIA01010920.1, on the reverse strand, counting down.
GCCTTGGCAGAATGTGTGTTTGGGCCCTGCCTCTGCAGCTGCCAGAACAGGAGCTGAATGCCCAGTGTGTCTGCCAAGGCTTGCTGATTTCTTTCTTCTTTCTCAGAGCTATGCAAACGGAGGCTGCTGAGGAATGCCAGGGCTAACCTCCCCAACACCCGCCTCCCTCTTCCCCTGGCCTGTGTTCCCCCAACCCTCCAGGCTGGAGTCACATCAGCAAAATGCAGGGGAAGAAAGAAATCCCCCAATGTGTCACGACATTACGTTTCCGCCTGGTGCTCGGAGACAAGAAAAACAGGAGGGGGAGGCGGAGGTAGTGTGGTCATAGCCGGAGCCGTGTGACCGTCTCATCTTGCTGCCTCTCTGGGGCAGATCACCTGTTCCCTTGGGGCTGCTCCCTCATTAATAAGTGTGTGTGGGGGGGGGGGGGCAAATCACCCTGACTCAGAGGGCAGAGAAACTCTAAGAATTAACTGTTTGCTGTCGTGAAAGAGCACTGATATTCCCAAGAGGCTGTTGAGAGATGTCATATTGCAACTGCGAGTTGCAACTAGTTCACTGCTCACATGTATTCATTTAACAGATGTACAGTGATTCCTACTTTATTCTAGAACACAGGTGGCAAACACAAGGCCGGGGGGCCAAATCTGGCCCTCCACCTTGTTTAATCTGGCCTGGCACCTTGTTTCTACTGAGCAGCAGCACCGAGCTCTCGCTTAACTGTTAAGGAGTAGTTATATTTATATAGTCTTAAAATTACATTTGGCCCTTTGAAGGCAACCTTGAGGCTGATGTGGCCCCCGGTGAAAATGAGTTTGACACCCCTGCTCTAGAGGCTAAAAACACAGGGGTGAACAGGGCCTGGGCTCTGCCCTCGGGGAACTTGCACTGTAACTAGAAAGATAGACAACTAAACAAGTCACAACAATCAGGAGTCAAGAGTTATCTTGGGCAGTAGGAGGTGCCAGGGACTGAGCCTGCTCCAGGGGACAGGAAGGCCACTTCTGTGAGGAAGTCAAATTCAAGCTAAGGCAGAAAGGAAGAGCGGATGTGGTCTAAGGGAAGGGGGTAGGGCTTGGAGTTCCTGGGCAGAAAGAGCAGTCAGAGCAGAGAGTGGGGATGATGTGAACGAGGAAGTGAAATGAGTTTGGCGTGATAGGAGTAGGGACAGCAGGGTTGCAGAAGCAGTGAAGAGCCTGCAGAGAGTGCAGGGCCCTTATATTGTGCTAAGGAGTCTGGGCTGGATCCTCATGGTGAGAGGGGGGAACCTGTGAAGGTTTTAAAGTGAGTGCGGGTAGGGGGCAGCATGATGGGATCTACTTTGGGTGGATAACTCAGGCTGGCACATGGAGGTTGGGCCAGTGGAGTAGCTACAGTAGAGCACTGAGACCAGCTAGTCGGTAGCCGTTGTGGAATCTAAGTAGTCTGATGGTAGTAGCAGTGGAAAAAAGGAGAAGTATATGAATTCACAAGGAATGCAGGAGGTATGTGGGGGATAAAGGAAAGGGAAAGCCTTCAAAGGTGGCACTGAATGCCTAGGAGGAAAGCAGTGCCATCCACTGAGACGGGCCACACTGGGGAAGGAGACGCTGGTGGAGGGTGGCGGGAGCAAGCCCGGCTTTGGTCACATTAAGTCTGCGGTGGTGGCCATCATATCAGTAGAGATGCCCAGTGCACAGCTGTAGAGCTGAGTCTGAAGCCCAGAGGCGGGCCCAGGGCTGGAGAGGTGTCACTGTCCTAGAGAGAGTGAGGAGCTGTGCAGTGGCAATCACGCTGGCTGCTCTAACAGGTGAACTCTCAGCCTCGGTGACCTAGTACAGTAGTTGAATTCCTGCTCAGGTTAAGTCCAAAATGGGTGCTCCTAGCAAATGGGAGGCTCTTCCCCAAGGAGTAGTTCAGGGATCCATGTCCTTCCACCCTGCACCCCTGCCATCTTCAATACATGGCTGCTGCGGTCACTGTGATGGGGAAAGTACATGAAGGATCGTGCATGGGAGAGTCTATCATTGGCATCCACATCTCACTGACAGAAGTTTATCAAATGGTCACACTGCCTGCAAGGGAAATGGGAAAATGTAGTGTAGGTGGGTACCCATGACACAGAGGAAATGAGTTTAGCAACTGGTTAGCCTGCCACTGGCACAGGAAGGCACAGAAGGAGATAAGATCACTTGGCAAATCTGGGGCTTGCACTTGTTCATGTGTCCCCATTTTTACATGCCAACACAGGCACGGGATGGACAGGAGCGAAGATAAGCCACTTCTTCCCCTCCCCAGACCCACATTCTTGGATACCAACAGAAGAGAGTAGGCTCCAACCCATTTTGGTCCCTCTTATAAGTTGGGCAGACCTTCTGGTACAGTGATCCTATACTAGTTAGTTGTATTGGCTGTGACACTGGCATTCACTGAGGCTGGTTGCTATGCTCCCTCACTTCACTTTCCTTCACCTCAACAAGCATATATTGAGTATCTGCTATGCGTTGGGTTCAAGGTTCAATTCTATTAATGTAGCAATGAACAAGGCAGAGGTCCCTATATTAACTTGTCTATTTGCTCATTGTCCATCTCTCTCATGAGATTGTAAGTGTCATAAGTAGGGTCCGTGGCTTATCTTGCCTACAGCTGTATCTCCAGCCTTCAGAAAAATGCCTGGTACATAGTAGGAATTCTGGCAATAATTGCCAAGTGAATAGTCGGTCGAAGGAAGCCCTTTGGGAACTCACATCTGTAATGAGTTCTATGAAAGGGGAAGAACAGGGTGTTCTGTGAGTGGCCTAGAGCACAGTGATGAAATCTGGTTCAGGAGGGCAAGAGAGGTGTTCCTGGGAAGACATTCTTAATTTAGAACTATAGGGTGAATGAGTGACAGATGGATGAAAGAACACATGCATCGAAAGGGTGCAGGAGGAACCAAGGAAGTTCGCACTGACTGGAGCCTGGAGGGTAGGGAGGAGTGTTGCAGATGAGACAGAGGGGCAGGCGGGTGCCAGACGGCGTGTGACCTTGAGGGACTTTTCGAGGACTCCGTGTTTTGTTCCGAGAGTGCAATACTCAGCAGCTTCTTTGACGTACAAGCATTATTCTTCAAATCATTGTGTCATGTAAAGAGGGCAATTTTCCCCTTTTTAGTGATTTTCACATCATTGTCTCAATAATGTTTGAACTGTGGTTGGAATTAAGGTTTCTGTCTGATCCTACTTTCCAAGCAGAGACCTCTCCTTTTTAGCAAAATAGGCACTGGGACTCCTCTTTTTGCTGCAGGGGGTGGGGGAAATGAACGACTGCCTGGACGTGCTTGCTGATTTTGAGTGAGACCTCATTCAACGATCGTACCAACCCTGGAGGTTTGGCACAACTATCCTCATTTTATAGATAAGGAAACTGAGTCCTACAAGAAATGAGAATCTCAAGTGAAGTGCATCTCCCTAAATTAGAGATTTTGAAGAAAACATTAGTCTTTAATGGGAAAATAACAACTCTGAACTGCCCCAAAAGGCTGCAAACTGGCAGAGTTTGAGACAGAATGGCAAACGAGCCAACATTCTGATGAGTCAGATTAGATAAGCAGCCAGTCAGAAAGTACTCATGGACTTCCGGGATGCTTAGCACAGCTTTCCGGAAGAGCAAAATGAGATCTTTGCCCACAAGGAGCTCACAGTCTCCTGGGAGAGACAGACAGACAAGTGAACTACAATTTCTGCACCATGTGAGAAGTTGCTCTCACAGAGGTATAAACCGGGAGTTAGGAGAGCACAGCAGCATCAGTAAAGTTTACTGTGTGCTCAGCGCTGAGCTGGGGCAGGGAAGATGCACGAGAGCTGGAGTTTAATATTGACTCAATCTCTCTGTTCTTTTAACATCTGTTCATTCATCCCACCAACACTTAAAAAGTGCTGATTATGTGACATGTGCCAGGAATAATGTAATGAACAGATAGATACAGTACCCACCCTCAGTCTAGTGGATGAGATAGCCACTTACTAAATAATGACATGGGCCCTAGTTGGTGTGACTCAATGGACTGAGTGCAGGCCTGTGAACCTAAGGGTTGCCCATTCGATTCCCAGTCAGGTGGGGCACATGCCTGGGTTGAGGGACCAGGTAGGTCCCTATTTGTGAGCATGCAAGAGGCAACCAGATGATGTTTCTGTCACACATCAATGTTTCTCTCCCTCTCCTTCTCCTTCCCTCCCCTCTCTCTAAAAAAAAAAAA
>PVIA01010919.1:0-48213 GCA_004024845.1 Tonatia bakeri | reverse complement strand
GAACATCTAGTTATTTTTCTGATATCTGTTATCTATTTTGTTGAGGTTTGGAAAGATAATCTGAGGAAATACCAGTGACTTGGTTTCTTTTCTGTAGATTTGGCAAGACTTGAAGAGTATAGTGTACTAGAGAGGACTGGACTAACCTGGACCAGGTGCAGTGTGGATACGAGAAAGGCTGGTTGTGGAAAAGAAGCCTGCTAGGAGCAGGGGCCTCACATATATTGTCTTATTTAATCTTTGCAATAACTCTTGGGGTGGGTAACAGCATTCCAGCTTTATAGAAGAGGGTACTTGCCCAAGGGCACTCAGATAATTTGTGGGAGGGTTATTAAACCCAGAGTCAAAGCCCATGTACTTTTGGAAAGTTAACAGACTCCCACAGCAAGGGCCTTCCCTCTAAGTGTCTTGAATAGGGACCTTAGTCTTTTTCTTCATCATTTACACAAGTTCTTGACTTTGATATTTTGAGGTTGAGTGAAATGAGATGGGAGGGAAGAGGTGGGATTTATGAAAAGGTTTCCTTATCCAGGCCAGCTCCCACAGACAATAGTCTGAGAGGTAGTCAGGAGATAATGTGATAAAACTCTGCTCTGTCCCTTTCTTTCCTTCCATGGTCCACTTATGCATTAGGGAGGTGTCTAATGGTCATTGTCTAAATTGAGCCTCATTAGGAATTTCATGCCCATAGGCTTCTGCCCATTGGCAAGGAACCCTGACCAGCCTTTTCAGAAATAGGCCTGGTCAGACTGGGTAGGCATGTTTTAAACTCTGTTGCTCTGGTTTGTTTTTCAGAACGCTCTAATCCCTTCTGAGTGCTTTTTCTATGAAATTTAAGTCACAAGGTCATAGATAGGAAGACTTCTTTTGTCATACTTCCTTTTTTCTCCCTTTCATCAAATATTTGACTGTTTCATTTATTGAATTCTGATCAGTTAGAAGTTTTCTGTCCCAGCGTTTCTTCTGCTGGGAACAGTAGTCTTTTTTTATTTTATTTATGTATGTATGTATGTATTTATTTATTTATTTATATTTTTTAATATAGTTTATCAATTATGCTATTAGTTGTCCCATTTTCCCCCTTGCATTCCCTCTCCCACCCACATTCCCTCCCTTTAGTTCATGTTCATGCATCATATTTCTAAGTTCTTTAGCTTCTACATTTCCCATACTATTCTTACCCTCCCCCTGACTATTTTCTACCTACCATCTATGCTACTTATTCTCTGTACCTTTTCCCCTCTCTCCTCCTCCCACTTCCCTGTTGCTAGCCCTCCATGTGATCTCCATTTCTGTGGTTCTGTTCCTGTTCTACTTGTTTGCTTAGTTTGTTTTTGTTTTAGGTGTGCTTGTTAATAATTGTGAGTTTGCTGTCATTTTACTATACACGTTTTTTATCTTCTTTTTCTTAGATAAGTCCCTTTAACATTTCATAAAATAAGAGCTTGGTGATGATGAACTCCTTTAACTTGACCTTATCTGGGAAGCATTTTATCTGCCCTTCCATTCTAAATGAAAGCTTTGCTGGAGAGAGTATTCTTGGATGTAGGTCCTTGCCTTTCATGACTTGGAATACTTCTTTCAGCCCCTTCTTGCCTGCAAGGTCTCTTTTGAGATATCCACTGACAGTCTTATGGGAACTCCTTTGTAGATAACTGTCTCCTTATCTCTTGCTGCTTTCTAGGATTCTCTCCTTCATTTTAATCTTGGGTAATATAATTATGATATGCCTTGGTGTGTTCTTCCTTGGGTCCAACTTCTTTGGGACTCTCTGAGCTTCCTGGACTTCCTGGAAGTCTATTTCCCTTGCCAGATTGGGGAAGTTCTCCTTTATTATTTGTTCAAATAACTTTTCCACTTGTTGTTCTTCCTCTTCTCTTTCTAGTACCCCTATGATTCAGATGTTGGAACGTTTAAAGTTGTCCTGGAGGTTCCTAAGCCTCTCCTCATTTTTTTGAATTCCTATTTCCTCATTCTTTTCTGTTTGGTTATTTCTTTCTTCCTTTTGGTCCACTTCATTGATTTGAATCCCAGTTTTCTTCCCATCACTATTGGTTCCCTTACATTTCCTTTATTTCACTTAACGTAGCCTTCATTTGTTCATCTAATTTGTGACCAAAGTCAACCAATTCTGTGAGCATCCTGATCACCAGTGTTTTGAACTGTGCATCTGATAGGTTGGCTATCTCTTCGTCACTTAGTTGTATTATTTCTGGACCTTTGATCTGTTCTTTTGTTTGGGTCATTTTTTTTGTCTTGATGCACCTGTTATGTAGTGAAGGGTGGAGCCTTAGATGTTCACCAGGGTGGGGCAACCCACAGCACTGGGTTGTGATGCAGTATGTGGGGGAGGGGTCCGAGAGGGAACAGTGGTGCTTGCTCCGCTCTCTGCCAGATTTCAGTCACTTCCACCACTTCCCCCAAGCAAACTGGCCCCTCTGGTGCTAACTCCTGGGTGGGTGGGTTTGTGTATGTTCTGGGACCTCGTGGATCTGTCCAACAAACTCTCCTGTGAGGCTGGGAGTCTCTCTTAGAACCTCAACCCCCCCCAAATGTTTTCAATTGGTGTTTTGAGGCTTTATTTCCCCACGCTAGAGCCCTGGGTTGCCCAGTCTGTCTTGCTCCCCAGTTTCACCTGGTTTATCTGTGTGCAAATGTGGGACCGCCTGGTCCACCAGCCGCCGTGTGTGTTAAGCCCCTGCACAATCCACTGCCTCGCTGGGTCCGCCGCTGTCACCTTGCATACCCAGTGTCCGCCAGCTGCCACTTTGCTGCGAGTCCTCTCCACCCAACTGCCCGACTCTGCCCCTCCTATCGGTCTGGATGAATATTTCTTCTTTAACTCCTTGGTTGTCGGACTTCCATACGGTTCAGTTTTCTGTCAGTACTGGTGGGTTTTTTGTTTTTAAATTTTTATTGTCTTTATTTTGGTTGTGCAAGGAGGCACAGTGTGTCTACCTATGCCACCATCTTGGCCAGAAGTCCATTAGTCTTTTTTTAAAGAGGAGAATCCATAAAGTGTAGGAGGAGGGCGGCATTGAAAGATGTCAGGAAATAGTGCCCCTGTCCCACTCTGATGACAGCCGTGCTTTGCAGCCTGTGCTGCTTGTGCTGGGTAGAGTTGGTAGGAGGGAGTCTCAAGGCTTTTTCAGGAAGCTGGCTACATCCCATTATCTCAGAATGACCGTGAAATGTTTAACGAACTCCACTGGGTAAAAGGCTGTCATATGGCTGTGGAAGAGAAGGATTTCCTTGTATTAGATGATTCATAATCCCTTTGTTTCAGAGAAATCTCTAAGACTGACTTCCCAGGCTGCCTCCCAGCCCCCACTGCATTTCATTTGCCTATACAAACTTGAGGTTTAAAGCTAATTTATTTTTATCTCATTTCAGCTTTTATATTGCATTTAATCAGTTGCTTTGGTCCCACTGTTACTTCAGGCAGGCTTGCCGGGAAAGGATTATAGCTGGGCCCTGGGGCCCCAGCCTCATCCAGAGCATCTGGCCAACATGCCAGAATGCAGAATGTCTCAGGGTTCCTGCTGTCTTTGACTGGCAAGCACAGGGAAGTTTAGGCTGTTATGGAGCCTTCCCTTTGCAGAACACCCAGAAAATAGGAATGATAAAGGGGAATGAAGGCTCTTTTAAAAAGTGAGCTGGAAAGTGTATGAAAAATAAAATGCAAGCTACCTGCCCAAATCCCGGGAGTCCTCCCCAAGGTGCTTGTTGTGGTTAGACCATTTAAGTTCTCATGGCAAGGAGTCGAGGATAAAGGCTGCCCCAGTAGGGTTTCTGGTTAACCTTAAGCTGGGATTTCTTGGGGCATCCTGAGATGCTTTACCTCACAGTGGTCACTGTGATACCTTCATTCTGAAGGAGTGGTGTGTGTGTGTGTGTGTGTGTGTGTGTGTGTGTGTGTTTTACAATTCTCATTGTCTTGGTGGAAAACTTGTTGGGGTAAGTTGATGTCTACATTGGGGTGGGCACTAAGATTCAAAGAGAGGCGAAGGACAGGCAGAAAGTGGGCCCAGTAGTGAACTTACTGGGCAGCTCTTAGCCAGAAAGAGAAGACAAGAAGAGGCAAGCACCGGTACCTACCTGTGGTATTTAATACAAATTCCCTGTTGCACGGATGCTTTTGCCAAGAGCTGCGGACAGTGACGAGTGGTTGAGTGGAAAGGAGCCTCAAGTCCCCCTCAGTGCCTCTGTTGAAGTGATTTGTTCAAGACCACAGAGCCAGCTAGCTGGCAGCCAGGATGAGATGATGAGTCAGAAGCTCTGGTTTTTCAGGCTAAGATATGGCCTTCAGGTAGCATCTCCTGCCCAGTCAGAGACCTATAGGGATCTGGAACAACATGTTCCTGCAAAATTCAGATAAAGCCCCCTCTCCGGCCCTTTAACACAAAATGAACTTTGCAGTTTTACCTTTTGCAAAGGTGAGAAGCTGTTGGGGGCCTTATCCAGCTAGATGATGCCTTGGTGCTAGTTGGGGCAATGGGTGTCTTATACAAATTTGTTCAGCCTGCCCACCTTCCCTCCCTCTTCTTTCCCCTGCCCCTTCCTACTTTGATACTAAGGACTGTCTTCAGGTATTCATAATGGCCATCTCTCTTGCTGTGTCTAATCTCGGCCTTGTGCTCTTGGAAGTCTGAACTCAAAGGTTCACTAAAATTGCATGGTGAAGAGAGTATAAGATTTTTGTTTTCCCCATGGAATGTAGCCTTACATCTCTGCAGTATTTTGGTAAATTCTCAGATTAGTGTCTATGTAGTGATTTACTTACATTTAAATTTTATGTCTTCTACTCTGATTTGAAAATATATTCACATGGCCCAAAATTCAAAGGGCACAAAAAGCCCATGGTAAAAACACTTCACTCCATCCCTGTGCCATCCACCTTCTCTTCCTCAAGGCAACCAGTGTTGCCAGTGTCTTCTAGAAAGATTTATACGTAGACAAGCACATACATCCATAGAGTGTTTCCCCCCCATTTTTCACAAAATATAGGTTATTGCATATACTAGTATATGATTCTACAATTCACTTTTTCCTTTAACAATATATCCAGGATATCATTATTTATCAGTACATAAAGAGCTTCTTAGGAGAAGACTTTTGTTTTTAATAAGTGTAGAATGACTCAGGCAGAAACCTTTGGGGTAATGTGTGCATTGACCAATATTTAAAAATGCCAATTCTCCAATTAATTAGACCTTAGGCAAAATTTATTGTTTACATGAAGGATGCATTTCATTGTTGTGTCTAAGAAGTGATTACTGATGGCTTTTTTGAGTTAGTATGTCTCACAAGGCATCTTTGATGCTGTGTTTTGAGTGACTGTGTTGTTCATTTTGTTTGGGAATATGTGCAATTCAGAATTTTAGTTTAAAACCTGTTGAGACTGTAAAGCAGTCACATGCTGGATCTCCCTGACTGCAGCGTTTCCCCTACACTGTGTTGGGGTCATTGGTCACTAGGCACTTTGGACTCTGGAGATGACCAGATGCTTTGTCTTTGCAACTGCGAAAAGTAAAAATAATAAGCTTGGCTAAATACTGAAACCTGCTGACAAGTTGGGAATGCTTCCAAACCCAGGTGGCTGATGGGTTGGGCTATGACCCTTCTTGGTGAAGAGCTGATCTTCAGAGGGATAGGGATAGAGGGATTGGGGTGGCTGAGAGGGCTCCGACTTCAGTGTTTGCCAGTGCAGCCACTTTAATGCTTCTAGGAGAGCCTGGCTATTTACAGAAGACAAAAGCCACATTTCTTGCCTTTAGCAGCTGTAGGGACTTAAAATCCTCAGGGGCAGCCTAAGATATCCAGATGTCCTGAACACTGGAAAGAATATGGTGCCTGTTCTCCCCTATCTCCTTCTCCCCACATTTAGATAATTCAAAATAAAAAAATTCCAAATTATAAATTGTCCACTTGCCTCAGGATAGGTGACTAATTAGACTTTTTAAAAGAATACATCAATATCAAATTGATTCAAAATGTTTTTCCTTGTTTATTTTCTTTCCTTTTTCACTTTTTTCCCTTATTTTTGGGGGGGCGGGGGAGGGTTACTCATGCTTTGCTGATGCTCAGGGACAAATTGAGTGTCTCTGTTGTATGATCCTGCATTGAGAGATTCTAGTTCTCCTGAGGGACTGCCCTCTTCCTAGGATTTGGGTGGCAGGAATTATTTCAGGATGTCAAGAATTTTGAAGTTTTTAAAAATGTTCTTTTGTTTATTTAATAACATCTTTACTCAAACTGAACATAAAAATAGCTTTGAAATTTTCTTCCAAGAAATGCATTTTCTTCTTGAGTGCTTCATGGTGAAATCAGTCTTAATTTCAGTTCAACTAGTGTGTAAAAACACACAGTGAGTGATTATTAGTCCCCAAAGGAGACAAGACAGATGGAGCCCAGAATGGAATTGGCTTTATGATTAATTGAATCCTTGAAGAGTTGAATAGAGTTAGAGCTGATTCAGCCCAATCAGTGCCTTGAGACGGCTGGTGCTGTCCCAAGCCTGAAAGAGGAAAGGGTCACAATAACCCAGATATATCCTCTATTAAAGTGGATTGGATATATGCACCAGACGGTTCCCATTTTTAAACCATTGATGCAGGATAATTGGAATGGAAACAAACACGATTAGAACTAGATTACAGGTATTTGTGCAAGTTGCCTCCTAAATCAATCAGAGTCTGTGATTTGTTCTGAGCATGCATTATCATTAGAGTGAATCACCAAAACTGAGCGACACATCTGGAGCTGTCCAGCCATAAGGGGAAGAGGGAGGAAAGGGAGCAGAGAGCTTCTTAGGGTTGGGAACTAGGTACAAGTGGTTTTCTGTCTTTTTTCTTTCCAGCAGGGATGCATAATGTGTAGGTTTGAAATAAAATGACTGCTTCTTCTCCACAGTGAATAAATTGATGTGTCCCTTTTTAATGTTTGGATCAAATGGTCACCTAGGGCAGCTGCTGCCTTTGGGGACCCGATGATGGGTGCCTTTGGTACCTTGCCAGGGGCCCAGTTTTGCACAGAGCATTTTCCGTGGAGCTGGAGAGCTCGGGTTTGCCTTCTTGGACTGCCATGCTTCCCAGGTCTGCAGCTGAGGGAGGGAGCCCAAGTTCCCTCCCAACCATCTCCCACCACTAACTCTTGCCATGGATATGGGGTGGGAGGTGAGACAGGGCATCTTGATCCAGAGGGTGATTCTGATCCAGTCCTGAACTCAAGAGTCTGAACACATAGGTCTGAACATGTAGGTCATAGTCTCAGGTCTACAGCCAGTTGACTGACATTTGTGTAATCATTTTACAAGAGGACTAGATATCTGAGGTTCTTCCTTGCTGGAGAGGAGTGCTACTGTCCATTTCCTTCCTAAGTTTTCTTCCAGGTGGTGCTGCCTGTGCCAAGTCCCTGGCAGCAGGCTGGGTTTAGGCCCATAGAAGTCCCATCTGATAGGCAAGCTTCATCCTTACCTTCGAACTCTGCTTTTTTTTTCCCCCCTTTTCATTGTTCTGTTTGAGCTCTTGTGAGTCAGACTGCAGGCAGCTCATTTACATGGGAGTCAGCCAGAAAGAAAGCCTCTTGAATCCTACTTTCATTTTGCCGTGGGAGGTGTTTTCCTGTTGAATTGCTAACCAGGCAGGTCAAAGGGAATCAATAAGAGATTTCACTCATCCTTAGATGGAAATGAATACCTCAGAAGGGGGAGAAAAAAAAAAGTCTTCTTGATGACATTTCTCAACTCTGGCATACCTAAAAAGGCACTATCCTCAAGGGAAGGAAGTAAGGTTTCTTGGTTTTTAATCAGAGAAGGTGAAACCAAGGCCCACTGTGACCTGAGCTATGAACTGAGGCCTGCTTCTCTTTACCCCATTTCCCACTGCCGTGTCCTGTGGTTACCTTGGCCCTGCTAGCTGCTCCGGCTGTAGCTTCCACTGCTGCCATTGTGTCAGGCACAAAGGAGTTTAATTTGCCTATTTCATTGGAACCCCCTTTGTAAAGAATAGTGTCTGAGGGAATCAATTGTAATTCCCATGTCTAATACAGCCTTTGTTCTCGTCAGAGGCGTCTCCTCCCTTTCCAGCCCAGCCAACAGCTAGACCCTTTGCCCTTCCCAGCCTCCAGCCTGGACCCCAAGAGCAAGCAGTGCTCAGCAGATTTTCCTTCTTGCTTTTGTGTGGGGATGTGGGGATAGAAGGGGGAGTAGCAGTCTTGCTTCAGGGGACCATGCCTGATTCCCTAGATCTAAAAAGGACTTGAGCATGAATGGGAAAGGGAAAAATTGGCAGTACATTGTCAGCCTTGCTTGGGACTAAGTAATCCAGGGTCTAAAGAGCACATTTCTCTCTTTCCGTGCTTGTGCCTGGATCTTACCTCCCATCCGCCTAGAGCAATACTTCTGGAGTTCTGGAAATGCAGCTGTTCTATTCAGTGACAAGAGGACAGGCTAATCATGTAAGCCTGCTGGTTATGTAAGGTGGAAGAGAAACTTAGTGCTTGCCTTGGCCTTCAATTCCCCAGACTTTTGTTGGAACCTGCCCTCTGGGGCAAGAGAGAGGTCTGTCCACCTTTGCTAATCCCCCACCATAACCCAATGTGACAGGAAGCTCTTATTTTAGCCTCCAGGGTGACACATACTACTTATACCTCTTGTGTCCGTCCCATCAATGTGTTCAATACCCAGTGCTGTGCAGGGTGTGTCAGAGAGATGGCTGAATGAGCTATACCCAGCAATAAAGCTCTTGTCCAGGGGTGGTCTTTAGGAGGAGGTATGCTGACCCAGCTTGTGTCTCACAGAGACTGTCTCTATCTGCTTGGGCATAAGCATTGTTCACATTCACAGTTTCTGGCTCTCCTCCCTTTCCCTCTTTTCTTGGATGCAGCATTCTGTATTGTGACTAGGTGAGTGGACAAGTCTATTGGGGAGGGCTGATGGAATGTGGGAAACCCATTAGAATGGAATGGGTTATGTGGTAGGACAGACATATACTTGAACAGATATCTCTATGTCTTCACAGTATGAAGGGGATCTTTCCTTGGCCTGCTCCCTCTCCTCTCTGTGTGGCATCTCAGTCTCTGGACTAGGCAAATGTGATTCTTGATGAAAATCTGGAAGGGTGGCAGTCAGTCAGGTAGCAGTCATGGCTAAGGGCTTGCCACAAGGAGAGATGCCTTTTGGAATAGTGCTGGATGCCATGGGGGTATTGTTAAGAAGTAATTTCATCTGCTAAACATCCTAAAAGAACCATGCTGGGGAGCCCTACAGGAAGCACAGATGCCATCTAGAGATGCAGAGGGACTCAGAAGCCAGGAGCACGTGGGCCCCACTGACTTGCACAGTGACCTTTGGCCAGAACCCTTGGCTTCTCTGAACTTTTACCTGGAAGTAGGGAATATTGTCTTACATCTCCTGGGGTGATGGAGAGAGATGAGATTATCCCTATAAAATGCTCTGATTGTCTTGGTAAAAAAATGATGTGTCTCTGCCAGTTGTTGTTATAAATAGTGACTTTTGAAAATCAATAGGGCATCACTTGAGAAGCTACCAATACTGCCCATGCCTGTTTATTTCCTAATTTATTCTCACCTTTTTCTAATGAAGGGAGGGGTGGAGGCTGCCAGCGCTGCTCACCTCACTGATGGTTGAGAAGACTAACCAAAAGATGGGCATAGCCAGACATGAACTGGGCAGAGGTGTTTGGCAGCTGTGCTTCTTGCCTATGGCAAACAGACTCAGAGGCCAGCTCATGTGACAAGTGTTTGTTGAATGTTAACTCTGTTACATTTTAAGGAGACAGAAAGATGTATTTGGCATATTTATTGCCTTTAATATGTTTAAAGTCCAGACCAAGGCATGAAGAATGTTTAGAAATAGCTAGAGTACCTACAATGTTCCAGACACTGAACTAAGAGGTTTATATACATTTTTTCACTGACTCTGTCCAAGTAGGTACTATTAGGAATGAATACAATTATCATTTACATTTTACACATGAGGAAATAGGTCTTTGAAGGTCAAGTGCTTCTCTAGGATCACATAGCCAGACTGGTTAGATCTAAAACATGAACCTAGGCAATGTGATAAAAAGCCAAGCTCTAAACAACTGTGCCGTGCCAAGCGATGATAAACACAGAGACAGACAGTCAGAGACACTCATATAGACAGAGATACTGAGAGTCAGAGTGGATGGGAGGAGGGAAGAGTGGAGATGGAGCGAAGATGAAGGGAGGAGAGGGGTTGAGAGAGAGAACTAGATATCTGGGCTCCTGTTGTTTTTTTCTGCTGCGAGTAATAATCAGCCTTATTCTTTGTCTTTATTTCCATGTGCTGTAGGTTAGATCCACCCCCAGCAGGAGGATCAGGATGTGTATCAGGAGTAGGAAGTAGATAAGACACTCGATTTTGGTGGCTCATCAATCCCACGAAATGACTCTTATCAAACACTTCCGTCATGATGTGGACTTTGTTCCCTGGAGAAGGTAGTTTGGGGTTTCTTCCCCTCTTTTTTCAATAAATTTGGTTCTGGTGCTTCTGTACTTGAATTCTCCAGTGGGGTTCTTCATGCACTTGCTCCACCCCCTTCCCTAAGTGGGCTAAATCATTGAGGGAGTCAGTGTCCATCAGCTTGTGGTCCTGGGCCCAGAATGCTTCTCAGAAGAAAATGATCTCCTTATTTCTGGAGGCAGGCACCCAGGATGAACTTCTGCTGCAAAAGTGAGGCTGCCGGGGTGGCGCTAGACCCACTACAGTGGGAGAAGAGTTGGCCTGCTGTCACCAGACATAGGAGAGGGACCCTGCCATTGGGGAGAGGGTTAAGCACAATATTTTTAGCAAGCAATCCTTTATTGTTTCTTCAGCCACTTTAAAAATAGATACCGAAGAAGAAGATACCACTCTTTCTTTCTAATTGGCACCATTTGTCATCCTCTGTCCTTGCTTTTCACACACCGAATGGTTCATGAATATTTACTTACTCTCTTAGAGGCAACTCTGTGTGTGCATGCTTCTGCTCCTCCTTCCTTTACTGTCATAAAAGGTGACACAGCAGAAAGCAGGGAGTGGAAAGCAGGGGCCCTTGACTTTGGACCCCTTCCTTTGATGCTAAACTGATATGTCCCCATACCTCTATTCCACATTCTTACTACCCTGTTAGGTTACCACTCCCCCTACTCTAGTTGTCCTAATTGTCTACCTTTTTCAGAACTCGCCAACTTTGAGGTCTCATGTCATACTTCTACCCTGTTTACTTGGCTGGTGAAATGCCTCCCCCCAGCAATCAAGTCCAGGATCCCTGAGGTGCTTTGATGAGGTACACTGGCTTGGACATTCACCTCTTCAGATTTGTTGTTCTTCGCAAAGGCTGGGTGAAAGAAGTAGGGAATCAGCCATCACCTTCTGCTTCCTTAGTAAAGCCTCTACTTGTCAGTCATAGTGACACATAAGTCCCAGCAGTTCTGAACAACAAAAGAACTTGGAGCCCTCCTCAGGGATGTTGCACTAAGATGAAGACTCTGGAAAAAATCTCCCCCTTGTGGTTGGGCACCTCTGCCAGGGATGGCCCCCTTCCTGAGCCATTGGTCTGGTTTTTGGCTCTCCAGAGTGGCAGAAAAGACAGGATGACTGCTCAAGGATTCAGATGAGGGAATTTATTATTGTTGATGTGCACTTACGGCTATGTCTCATCTAGTACCCTGGGGTGCCTCTTCCCCATTCTCCTAGGAAAGGCTACATTTTCTCTCTCTTAATAGCTTCTCTAGACCTGAAATGATTCCAGATGTTGTCCTACTTTCACTTCTGTCTCCTCGCAAAGAAGACCTTTCTCCTAGCCCATCACAATACTTTCCTCTTCTGGCCTTACATACTTATTTATTCAACAATATGTATTGAGTACCTACTATGTGTATGACATTCTGCTGTGTTGGGGATATGGTGGTGAACAAGACAGGTTGGTCTTGCTTCTTAAATAGTTTACCTTTCAGTTAGAAATTAATTTTTAAACATCAGCTACTACATCATTAAAGTTAAGAACTTTCGTGCTTGAAAGAATACCATCAAGAAAGTTTTACAATGAAAAAATTTTTTGAATAAACAAATCAGCTTAAAAATAAAATGAAAAGAAATTGCCCATTAAAAAAAGTTTATGACAGCCCTGGCTGGTGTGGCTCAGTGGATTGAGTGCCGGCCTGTGAACCAAAGGGGCACTGGTTCCATTCCCAGTCAGGGCACATGCCTGGGTTGCAGGCTAGGTCCCTAGTAGGGGGCACACAAGGGGAACCACACATTTATGTTTCCCTCTATTCCTCCCTTCCCCTCTCTCAAAAATAAATAAATTAAATATTTTTAAAAATGTTTATGACAAACCACAGAATGAGAGAAGATTTTATAAATCCTATATCTGATAAGGGACTCTAGAATATGTAAAGAATTCTTACAATTCAATAATAAAAAAAATTAAATAGGCAAAGAATTTGAATAAACAGCTGTCCAAAGAAGATATACAGTGGCCAATAAGCACATGAAATGATTTTCTACATTATTAGCCACTAAGGAAATGCACATCAAGACCAAAGTGAGATACCACTTTATACTCACTGGAATATTTATTATAAAAAAAGACAGATAATAACAAGTGTTGGAGAGAGTTGAGAAGCCAGCACTGCTAGTGGGAATGCAAAATGATCGAGCCACTTTGGAAAACAGTCTTTTCATTCCTCAAATGGTCAAACATAGAGTTACTGTGTGACCCAAGAGTTCCACTCCTGGGTGTATAGCTACGACAAATGAAAATAAGTGTCTCCACAAAAACTTGTACCTGACTGTGTGTAGAAGTAGTAGTGTTCATAATATCCAAAAAGCAGAAACAACCCAAATGGTCATCAGCTGATAAATGGGATAAATATATGTTGCTTATCCATAGAATGGAATGTTATTTGACAATAAAAAGAAATGAAGTATATGTTGCACATGGATGAAACTTTAAAACATGCCAGATGAAAAAAGCCAGTCACCAGGACTACATATTGTGTAGTTTCATTTATTTAAAATGTCCTGACCAGGCAAATTTGTAGAACCAGAAAATACTGCTTTGCCTAATCCTGGGAGGGAAGGCATTAGGAAGAAATGGGAAGTGACTGCTAATAGGTATGGTTTTGGGGGCTAGGGTGGGTGGTGCAGATGTTTTAAAATTGGTCATAGTGATGATTGCACAGCTCTGTGAATATAGTGAAAGCTACTGGAATATAATAAAAGCTATAGTTTAAATGGGAGAATTGTAAGGTATGTGAATTATATCTCAACAAAGCTGTTTAAAAAAGTCAATGATAAGTGCTATGAAGAAAATAAAAATGATGGTAGAGATTTTTTAGATGGGTTAGAGATGCCATTCGGCCTCAACTCAAATGTCCAGATGGAATCAGACATGAGCACTGTAGGCTAAGAGGGAATAGCTAGTGCAAGGGGACCTGAGGCAGGGACAAGTTTGGTAGTTCATGAAGCAGCCGGAAGGCCCGTGTTGCCAGAGTAGTGTGAGCCAGAGGGATATTAAGGCATGATGTTGGGGAATTTGGCAGTACACCTAGAGACCAAGGTAGGATATGCTTGAATTTTATTCTAAGCGTAGTGGGAAACCACTGGTGGCTTTTAATCATGGGAATTGCAAGATCTAGTTTGCGTTTTTGAATGATACCCCTGGTTGTTTTGTGGAAGGTAACTCTTCGTGTTTTCAGAATGTAGAGCTTCCTACCTCTTTATCTTATATCTCTCATGGTAGGAAGTTCTTGGTGTCTCATTCAAGTCACTCCTTCTCATCAGGATCCTGGATGTTAGATCTGATGGCCATGATACCCCTTCATAACTTCATCGTGCGGTTGTGGCTTTCCAGGCTCAGGACCATGGTGTTGACTTGATTTTACAGTGCTGGGGCTGGCTCTGACCATGGTACCGTGATCCCAAGATGGAGAGTGCAGTCCTACCACCTCCACTGGCTAGCAGCACACCCACTTCTTTCCTCTGAGATCAAGGGCATTCTGGAGGATAAGCACTGCAGAAGAGATGAGCGTGGTCAATCATACTGTAAAAGACTCCAGGAAGTCTTCCCCGAAGCACTCAGGGTGCTGTGGGGAAGGCCATGATACCCCTTCATAACTTCATCATGAGGTTGCAGGAGGGTTGAAATGAACTTTTATATGGCTCCAGTTAGCTCTTGAGAGGCCATGTGATACGGTGAGTTAGAATATAAGACTGGATCTGTGCGGCTTGGATTCGAATCTGGATTCCACTATTCATTAAGCTGTCCTACCTTGGGCAAGTTTCTTCATCTAAAATGGGGACAATAGCATCTACCTAGTGTTGGTTGTTGTGGAGGATTAAACATGTTAGTACACATAAAGCATTGAGATGTGTACTTGACAAGTGGTGGTCAGAGTATTAACTGCTCTATTATCTTCTCTTTGTTCATCCAAAAGTTCCCTCAGAGAGCCAGCCCGGGCCACAGGCGCCCTTTTCTGGGGAAGGCTATGCGCGGCAGCGATTACAGCTGCGCTTACAGTGCAATTTAAAAAAAAATTTCTTATGTATTGTTTCCTCTGAACTTAAAAGGAATATATGCTCAGTGTAAGCTTTCCAAACATTAAAGTAATATGTAATGCAGAAAGTTAAAATTATATCAAAATGATGTTGCTGAGAAGAACTGCCCAGTGGTAGTTCATTCACTCATGCAACAAAAATGTATTGGGTGCCTGCTATGTGCATCTTCTGAGGGTTAGTGTAAAGAATAAGGAGGATAATAAACAACAGTACCAGCATATTCTGAGCACCCAGCTAGCGCTCAGTAATGGTAGCTTCTATTACTGTTATCATTGTCAATCCAACTGGAGGCAGAGGTGTGGACATTGTTTTTGCTGCAAGCTTTTTCTTGACTGGAAAGCTGGGACGTCTGGGCTGTGAAGGCCATTTTTATCTCTGATAAAGTGTTGCGGACCTAGAGACTTAGGGCTTTTGGTGGCCCGTAGCCCTTATACTGGACCTGATTCTTCTATTGCTGCATTACTTTCAGGGAACAACACTGTGAAACATTTCTCTCCTTGTCATTTATAAGCTTTTCATTGCTATATAACCATTTCCAAATTTAGTGGATTATAACAACAATAATTATTATTTCTTACAGTTTGTGTGGGTCAGGATTTGGAAATGTAGTCAAGATGTTGGCTGGGACTGGGTTTGCAGGATCTGCTTCCAACTCACTTGCCTGGCAAGTTGGTGCTGGCTGTTGGTGGGGGAGGTCCCTCTCAGTTTCTCTCCATGTGAGCCTGTCCATAGGGCTGTTCAAGTATCCCCTGTGGCTCCCTCTGGAGTGAGCAGCATAAGAGCAAGGCAGAAGCATCAATGTTTCTTATGACCTAGCCTCAGAAGTTAATACCATCACTTCCTCTCTGTTCTTTCAGTCACACAGATCAGCCATAAAAGGCATAAAAACACCAGAAAGTGAGGATCATTGGTAGCCCTTTTTGAGGCTGGCTACCATATACCTGGTATCTAAGGACCCTGTCAGAGGCACTATGGGAGGAGACCCCAGGCATCCAGGACCTGGTCAGTCATGTTACAAATACTTATCTATGAGGTGGGCAGTGCTCATTGTGTTTTACGGAGCCTGTACCCCTCCCTCGTGCTCTGACCTCGTGATGGTGAGCTGCCCAGGTCAGTAACTGTGACCTGGCTAAAGTGGTGGCATGTCACAGGGATGACAGTGGTTTCATTTCTGAGTCTTTGATCATGAGATAGATGAAGTGCATGGCTAGAAGACTGTGCTGTCTTGCAACTCTGCCAGTGACTTGTGCATCCAGACTCTAGATTTCTTGAAGTGGGCTGCTCAGCTGACTAGCCTCTTCCTACAGGCTTTCAGAGGGTCCATTTTTGGTACATTGAAATCCAGTCATTTCAAGAGGAAGATGGATAGTACCATATTAAAAAGAGGCTATTTTCATTCTTTATAGTTTCATGTGTTCTGTAAGGAAGACTCTCCATTACAGAATGGGAAAGGTAAGAGCTTTTTCAATAAGAGCCTGTGCTCTGGAAATACAGCTTGGCACTGTGCATCATGGACAAATTGCTTAACCAGTCTGAGCCTCAGTTTCCTTAA
This sequence comes from Tonatia bakeri, assembly GCA_004024845.1. Taxonomy (NCBI): domain Eukaryota; kingdom Metazoa; phylum Chordata; class Mammalia; order Chiroptera; family Phyllostomidae; genus Tonatia; species Tonatia bakeri. The sequence continues at coordinate 32,074 of PVIA01010919.1, read as the reverse complement.
CTAAGAAATGGAGAGCACGGTGCTTCACAGGCTCACTATGAGGATTAAATGAGGTAATGTATATATAGTATAAATGAAGATCCTAGGACAGAGCATAGCCACATGGAAAATAAATAAAATAAAGCTGTCAATTAATATTATTAATGTCAGAATCATCATCATCATCATTATTACGCTCATCGACCCTGAGAGAGACCATGAATAGGTCAGGGACACACAAAACAACACAAAGGGAATCTGGGCCTGGGAACCAGGTCTTTTTCCTCTCGTAGCATTTGTACTGTCCATGTTAAATGTTCTTCCATTGATGCTTGAACCACAAATAGAAGTTTGGGTAACTCCCAATTGTCCCTTGTGTGAATAATTTACTCTGAGATAATCTGTGTGCCTGGCAGCTTCCCAAATCAGCTGAGTGGATTATTCTCCTCTTTCAATTATTCAACAGTACAAGTAATTGGGAGCTGGCATTAAAATGTGAACACCGCGAGGCCATCTCCTGTTGTTCTCAGTTGCTTGGCCTTGTCAGTAGTGATGTTTCAGAGGAGCATGGAATCTATAGAGCAGAGCCCAAGGGGACAGAGGTGATGGTAGGCATGAGGGTGAAGAATGAGAGCCCTGGAATGACATGCTGGGGGAGGCAAAGCGCTGCCAGCTGCAGAGCAGGAGTGCCCAGAAGGAACGGTTTACAAAGGTGGCCTTCTCTCTTCCCTGGGCCAGAGGGAGAGGCCCTGTTGGAGCCAAGGTCATGATTCACTGAGGAATCCTTTGGATTTCAGTTTGACTCTGAAATGTTAGATCTTCCTGGAGTCTTTTACGATATGATTGACCACTCTCATCTCTTCTGTTTGCTGCTCTATTTGGCATTGGTGGGCTCCACTAGGGGACCCGAGGAGCTTCTCCTGTTTGTAGAGTCTCCGCATTGGAGATGGCATGTGTAGTAGTGACCCAGCCATATAAAAAGCAAATGAGTGAAGATTAATGTGTAAATTTCTAGTACATGTGTATTTTAAAATATGCAATAAAAAATCAGCTCTCATCTCTAAGAGTATCAGGAATGCAGTTATGAGAAAGGGACTGTTCCTTCCTATTTTGTACCTTCTATGCTATTTGAAATTATATTTTTACCACGGGCTTATTTTCTTATTAAAAGAGAAAATGAAATGAAGACATATAGGAGAACTTGCTACTGGATTTTTGAGCGTCAGTCCTTTGAACCCCCATGGCGTATAAACTCAGTTGGCTTGAGTGCTGGGGCACACTCAGCAGTTTGTTCAGATCTTTCAGCCATGTGTCCAGTGAGGCATTATTCATCGATACCTTGGCCCAGGCTCCCAGAGTCATGTTCTCCTTACCGGGGGCTCCACAAGTACTTGTCTACCCTGATTACTCACGCGTTGGCCCTGAGGTTGCCATCCTCTCTCCTGCCGAAATTATGCCTCTTTTTTCTCCTTCACTGGGGACCCAGGAACCATTTGCCCTGGATCTGTTGGACCTGAAGTTATCAAAATAGTCCCCTCTTTACCTCTCGGGAGGAGGATTAAACTCTTGATTCAGGTACTGTTTTGATGTATGTGGTTTCTCCAAGTTCAGTAGTTTGAATGAGGAAAAAGTTTAGTTGCTGTTTGAACTGTTTCTCTTGCTTAAAAAAAAAAATACCTTCATTTACTTTGTGACTCAAGAAAAGTCGTTTGAACTCATTTGGGGTTCGTAGTTACTGAGGTTTACTCTAGGTTTTGGCTGGTGATTGGTTCCAGTGTATGCTTGGGAGGGGCAGGGGCAAAGTGGGAGACGGAAGCTCCCTGGTTCTGGGGCTCTTAACAGCAGTATTAAATTGTGGCGTGTGTGGAGCAAGAGTGGAGTCAGCTTCAAGAGCTCTGGGCAGAGAGCCCATCAATGGGCAGTCTCCTTTGCAGCCTGGCTGGAAACTCTTACATCTGGGCGCAGCTTGGCTGTGCTGAACCAGACCTTCAGATGTAGCTTTGGAGTACCAGGTGTAGCCAGAGCACTTAGCTGCTCCACCTGGTAACCAAGCCTTATTTTCCTGCATTTCTAAAGAAGGCCTCAGTGGGAGAAAGAATTTAACAGCCACATGTTGACCACTATCATTGGCCTGGTCAATGGTAAAGTTGATGGAATCACTTGATGTGCAGAGCTTGGGTGCTGAAGCCTAGAGATGCCTCTGTTGGGTCTGGCTTCTGAGGGTCTCCGAGATCTCCTTTCCCCAGCTGGCCTTGGAACAAAATGGCCCCCCAAATATGTCTCAGCTCTCTGGAGGGACCCTGGCAGAACTCCTTCTGAGCTTTTGAAGGAAGGGTGTGATCTGTGTGGCCTGAAGGAGGTCTGAATTCCCAAAGTCCCCTGAGAAGGGAAGCTGCTTTAATAATTAGCTAGAGAGACAGCTGAGGCTAATGTCTGGAGCCTTCCTGATAAGTGAGCTAGGAGAGTGTGCAGTGGGTCTTGGAGGCGAGGGAAACCAGGGACCTCGCCTTCAAGCCCTTTTTGCTAGTTGCTGAGCAAGTGGTGGCTTTTGTGGCAGTGGGGATGTGGTGGGTTTTTTATTTCTGTACCTAAAATACCTGCTTCCCCTCTCCAGGAGGGAGGAGTATCTTGGAATAGAGAGCATCTCTGTGGAACCATTGGTGTGAGTGGGAGTGGGAGTGGTTCTGGGCTGAGCCTTATCCCCATCCTTGGTTCCTTATCAAAGGTGCTGAACTGAGGTTTTCAGGTTGTTTATTCTCCCTGGTTGGTGCTATGGGAAGGAGGCTCAAGTTAGTGGGTACAGAAAGCCTCCAAGCAGTTGGCTGCCTGGGTTCTTTATACCCTCGTACTGGGGGTTTCCTAAGTTTGGAACTGTTTGGTGTCTGCATGGTCCCACGCTTGGGCCTTGGGGACAGGGCAGGCTACAGGATAAGATGCTGTTAGAGGACAATTTGCAGGGTCTTTGGAGCACTCAAAGTTGGTAGGGTCGAACTGGATCTCTGCAAGCTGAGACCCAACCAGACTGTTTCATGCCTGGATTGACTTCCAGCCTAGCCCCAAACAACCAGTTATTAACTAGTATCATAGCTTGAGGTGGTATAAAACAGTGTGGTAAGCTGTGGAGCACTTGATTTATGTTGTTTTCCATCTTTCAACACATTCCTCCATCTTCCTCATTTGGAAAACACTTCGTTTTCTTTGGGAATTTCTTCAGCAGTACATGTGGTCAAGTAAGGCTGTTAATCTTTGTGCCCCACCTCTTTTCTCATCAGGTAGGGCTGGTCGTATGACCTAGGCTAGCCGTATGTACAGTGATTGGTCCATGGTTGGACATGTGACAAGCAGGGCCAAGCAAAGTCTTGCCCTGGAATTCTATACTATTTGAGAGGGAGAACTCTTCATGCTGAGATCGACATGTTTAGGGGCTGCCTGTGGCCATCAGGCTCACCCCTGCCTGGAGAAAGCAGCCTCATCTAGAGAGGGAAGCAAAGCCAAGAGATGCAGCCTGAGCGAGCCAGCACATTGCTTGAGCCTCTGGACCCAGTTGTGCTTTTGCTGTTACGGAACAGCGAGTAGGGTCCTGCTGCCTGCCACCACCCTCTAGGCAAAATTCCAGAGGCAAAAGTTTGGTGATAAAGGAAAGGAGTCTTTATTCAAAAGCTACACAATTTTGAAATCTAAGCTCTTTAACTTTATAGGTATAGCTTTAATCACTTAAGCCTATAAATTAGGGCTAAAAATTTTAACACCTGGGTTCCCCTATCATCACCCCCTTTTTAATTATCTTATTTCTGTAGGATTAGTTTACAAACTGAAACTTAAGATACAAAAACTACACAATTTTGGAAGAATGACAGGCTTCTGCCTCACAACCCATCCCCTCTAGAACACCCAAGGAAGTGTAAACCTGCCACCTTCTGCCAGGCCAGCCCAATCCTAGGCTGTGCCTGGAGTTCCTTCTCCCATCCAAAATCCATCCAAAATACTGTTCTTTGGGAAATGCAGGTAGCCGCAGCACAATCATCCAGGCATCCTCGAGGAAGAGAGCCCGGAGCGAGCCTCTGCCCTCTTTTCATTTTAAATCTTCTGCCCCATAATTCCATGCACTCTGGAGGCATTCAGAGTCTCAGCCAATCCCTCCTAGGCTGCTCACCGTTGCCTCAGGCAACCTCTTCCTATTGCTCCTCCCTACTTCTCCCCAGTGATCTGATCACATTTCTCTCTGTCATTACTTTTGTCATTCTTCTTCATGATGAGACCCAACAAAATTTTTCCTTTTAGATGAGTCTGGATTCTGTTCTGATTTTATAAAAACAGTCCTGACTAATACAAAACACTTCCAGCTAATTTAACTCTTTGCTTCCAAGTTGCTAATTCGTGTTCAGGAAAGCTGCTTCCTTGATGGAACCTTGAGCCTAACACCGTACTTCACGCACACTGTACTCACTTCATGTCTCTTTTGTGGGTAACTGTACCTTCACCATCAGCCACCAACCTTTGAGAGGGGGATGGAGGCCTGAGCCTGGGTCTCCCAGCCTGCGCCAGTGAATCTTGTCATTCGAGCATGCATTTTTTTATCTCCTCCTCCTGCTTCTACAGAGATAAACACAATCTGTCAGTACCACTTTACAGGGACCTTGCTAAACCTACCAGTGGTGGGGAGTTTATCAGTCTACCTCAGGTTGCCATATTTCAGATGTAGGCTGGGGACCAGAGTCCCATGGCATAGCACTTTGCAGCCAAGGATCTGATTACCTCCCTCTGAAGTCTGCCCATACCCTGGTGCCCAGCTTGAGCTGGTGCTGAATTTATTGTGCCTGAAACATCAGGTCAGTGTTAGAGGTTCCTTCCCCACTGCTTATTTCCCAGGCTGCTTATGCCAGCCTCAGGGCCCTCATAAGGCTGTTAGGTGTCTCTCTGTGGCAGATTCATTGTTCCATATTTTTATTTAATTACTTACTTTTACAGCTCTTAGAATAAATCTAATTATCCATCTGTTATGCTACATTATGCCACTGCAGTTCATGCAGTTCTGTCTCATTGTATGATATTTGTCAACTTGACCTTGCCCCCTTCCAGTGTTCATGCTCCTTTTCGTGGTTCTGTGTTACCTCCTCAGTGGATCCTCAGCACATCAATCTATCCAGGGCCCCTAGGCAGAGTTGACTGTGAGTAACAGAGCAGAGGTTGGAGTATTACAGAAGGAAGACAGTGGCCAGAGAGCCATCTCTGATGCCATGCTGACCTGACATAGGTCTGGAAAATTGGATTGGTATTAGAGTTCCAGAAAAGAAAGCAGAAATTCTAGCCTAGGGTTTCTGCTCTTTAGCCAGAGGATTGGTGTCAAGGACAGCTAGGTGAGGTTAAGCTGAAAGGAGATGACATTATCCATCTGTGGACAAACCTGTAACGGCCTCACTCTAACTAGTGAGTGGTGTCTAGTATTAGAATTGAGCCAGGGCTGACCTTAGACACAGCAGGGATGGAAGTTACCTACTGGAGTTTGATTTCAGGAACCATGTGGAGAACCCTAGCTCCAAAATCTATTTTTTTTCTCTCTCCTGCTGCTTCCTAAAGTTCCGTTAATACCATTGGGAATTAATTTGTTTTACACACACACACACACACACACACACACACATACACAGACATATATACACACATACACACACACACACACACACACACACACACACACACACATATATGAATATGTGTGACCTCTCCTGTGGGCAAATGCAGATACTCTCAGGAGGGATGCCCCGGTTGTGGGGGGGGGGGGGTCATTGACTACCTCTGTTATGTCCCTTTTTTCAAGCAGGCAGGGATATGTGGTGATGGGGACACATGAGGGAGTTGGTTAAGTGAATCAAACTGGAAGGGGAGGAGAAGAGAAGGCAAAATTTAGAACACTGGTTGGGGTCTACCCTGGAGAGGATAAGGTACTCAGATGGGGCAGGAGGTCATGTGCCCAGCCCATCCATGTACCTAGTTATGGGGCCAGGCAGCCCAGGCCTTGATGTCCCAGCAGGGGAACAGCTCCTACTAATTGAGTGTACCAGGCATTGGGTTAGACCATCGAGAGTGTGAGGTTACAGGTGAACAGGTAACAAGGTACAGTCTGTGTCCTTAAGGGAGTTGACAGTTTATCAGGAGAAGCTGACTTTGACCAAGTCTGCTGAGCGCAGTGAAGGTGAAAGGGGTCTCCAGGAATGAATAGGAGGAGCCAGGTGGTCAGCAAAAGTTTCTCTGAGGAAATGTTTGGAGTGAGACTTGGAGGAGTAGGAACTAGCCAGATGAAGATGGGGCAGGGATGGAGAAGGCTGAGGGAAGGGCAACCCAGGCAGAGGCAGCAGAGAGTACAGCACATTTGAATTGTGACATAGGGTCATTTTCAGTAGATTCCTGAATGGAAGCACTGAGGCTGCTACTGTTTCTGCTTCCAAATCAGAGGGGCCAGGGGAGGGTCTGTATGTGGCTGATAGGCTTTCTGTGGTGGAGGCACTCTGATCAGAAGCTCAGTGCCTCATCCTCCAAGGTGCCCACGGCACTGGGCAGGGGCTGCTGCTTTGCTCCAGACTCCTCCTCCCTCCCACTCGCAACCTACTGCCCGCCTCTGCCGTAGCCCACATTTAAGGTCCTCCAACTTGGATGTGGGCCCAGGCTGGAGCTCATTACAGCCCTGTGGCCAGGCCCTCCATTTCCCCTTACAGGTTAAGACTTGGCAGGCATCAAAGAGTGCCAGGAACACCCCACAGGTCTTCTGCCTTAATGATCTTGCTCCCACCCTCAGTCTGCATGGTCTCCTTAGCTGAGCTTTTCTCCCCAGAGCCTCTGGCGACTTTTTACAAGCTTTTCCTCATTCCAATAAGCAGGATTCAGTGACTAATTGCTGGTATTTTTTTCCTCAAGATTCTATTTATATAGGCTGTCATCTTGCTGGTGGGGGCTGCTGTTTCCTGCTACTGCCATCATTAGACTGAGGCCTGTGTGGCATTGATGTCCACACTTTATTCTTGTATTTTTCTGTCATTTCGACACATTTGGTTCTTTGAACATCTAACATCTCTTTTATGCTTCTCATCTCCCACAGAAGATTGTTGTATTTTGTCCCCACCGAAGCTGCATTTTCCTTTGTCAGATTTCTCACTTTCTTCTTTATTGTATTTTGATCAGTGCAGCTATGTAGGTCTGGGTTTTATTGGAAGCTTTTCATCTTCTTGGCAGTGGCCCTCAGGGCCTGGGCCTTCTAGCAAAAACTGGGCTCTGCCTGAGGCCTCAGAAGCAGGCCTTTCCTAGCCAGAGCTAGAAAGAGCCAGCCTGTCATATGACCAGGCATCCTCTAGCCTCTCAAGCTTAAGCATACAGTAGAAGTGCCTGGGACAACTTGATAAAACAGATCACCAGGCCCCTCCGCTAAAGGTTCTGATTCAGTAAGTTTGGGTTGGGGCCTGAGAATTTTTATTTCACGCTGTTTCCCAGGTGATACTGGTACTGGTGGTCCAGAGATCATACTTTGAAAATCACTGTTTAATATAATTCCTCCTTTACCTTGAGACAGAGTGCCTAGGGTCCCGCAGAGGAGAGACTAGCAGAGGACCACATTTTCTCTTCTCTGTACTGGGTCCAGTTCTGCGAAACTAAATGATGGCAGATGTTGGCAGTGGCACTGTAATATTTCAGCAGCTCTGCAATGATTTCCCTTGCCCTGAGTCATTTGATATTCACACTAATGTGAGTAATCGTTTGGTTAAGTAGTGCTCAACTTCTTGACAGATAATAGAAATAAAGTGTAGGTAAGTTAAGGACTTTCCAGGCCATTCAGGTAGTTGTATGTGGTGTAGTCCCAATGGAATCCAGGTCTCCTAGCTTCTATTCTAGAGCTTTCAGAACTCTGCCACTTATTAGCTCAGTACCATTGGGAAAAATTACTTTCTATGACTCAGTTTATTGATTAGTAAAATGGGAGTAATTATAGTATCTGCCTCATAGAGTTGTCATGAGGATTACATGACTTAACATTTGAAAAGTACTTAAGCACTATTAAATGGTGGCACTCCAGAATTTATTCCCCTAATGACTGTCCAAAGGGCTGCCCTTATTTTTGCATTTCTGTTGTCACAGGTCAGCATTATCCAGGGCCCTCAGGGTAGCGCTTAAGTGCTTTGGAAAGATGCTTCTGCTTGTGATCCACCCTGAGAGAACTAGCACAGAAGCTTGGTAGGTGGTATTTGCCTCTAGAAGTTGAAGATGGAGCTGTAGCTGGTGGGTGGGGTCAGGGTGTGAAGTCTAAGACCAGGAGAAGAGCCACCAGGAAAGCAAGGCAGCCCAGGTCACCTGGTGCACTTCCCAGGAGCTGCTGCAATCAAGGCCCTTTAGCGCTCAGCCCTGGAGTAGCTCTTGGGGCCCAAAGGGGGCAGGGGGTGGATAGTTTGGACGAAGGAGAAGCTGAGTTTGCCCTCTTGGTGTTTTTTCCTCCTTCTACCTCTCCTCCACCATCTGACTCAGGCATTTATAGAAATAACTGGGGTTTAAGTGAAGGTTGGCCATTATAGTGCTACTAACAGTGAACCTTCTGTGCCCAGCAGTGTTACATTCAGTATCTCATTTAATCCCTGCAACGACTTAAGAAATAACCCTCATTTCACAGATGGGGAAAGTTGGGTAAAAGACAGGTTAGGTAAGTCACGCAGAAAGGAGGTCCAGGATTCAGACTTTGGTCTGTCTGGCTCCAGAGCCCATGGTCTTACCACTGTGAAACCTCCTCTTTGGACTCTAAAATCATGATGTTTCTCTCTGGGCTGCCATCTTCCCTGCACCCCCCTGTGATGGTGCCTGGCTTTGTGCTGCTTCCAGGATGCTTTGCCCTTCAGCTTAGTGTCTAGGGTACAGGACTGAGAAAGGGTTTCATTCACCTTTGTATCTTCCACAGAACCTAACACAAAGCCTTGTGCATGTAGAGGCTGACCATATGTTTAGTTTATGCCTCTTGTCCTAATGCCTCATTTTACTTAAAAGTGTCCCAATTTAGACAATAAATTATATAGTCACCCCACTTACACGTGACTTATTCTTCCAACCTAGGAACAGTGGCATTTTCATAGAGGACCCTGAAAGAGAGTGTTATCTTTAAGACTCAAAGAAATAAATCCCAGATGGTGAAATTTTAAGCCCTTAAAATTTTTTTTTCTTTTATTGATTCTAGAGAGAGGGGAAGGGAGGGAGAAAGTGAGGGAGAGAATCATTGATGTAAGAAACTTAAGTTGGTTGCTTTTTACATGAACCCCAACCGGGGATCAAACCTGCAACCCAGCATGTGCCCTGACCAGGAATCTAACCCAAGACCTTGTGGTTTGTGGGATGATGCCTAACCAACTGAGCCACTCCAGTTGGGACTTTTGCACTTTTATAGACCAGTGGGCAAGAAGCAGACAAATGTTCAGCTCAGTATTCCACAAACCTACCACATAGGACTATTTCTAAGACCAGACTTGAGGCCTTGAGAAGGTCACCAGGCCTATCTCAGATTCAGCAGGGGAGGAGTCCCACTGTGGCTTCATGGAAGTGTCTGACAAGCAAGGCCAGAAAAGGAGAGGGGAGCACAAAAGCTTTTGCTTTCCCAATTCTACCCTTCAGAAGCGAGCCCCTGCCTAGCATTTGACTGTACTTAACTCCCCTAGCCTTCCTGCAGCGAAGAGCTGACTGGGGTTGGTCCTCTCCACAGTGCTGAATTCAAGCTCTGGCCAGACTCAAGTGCTTGCTTGTCTTGGGTTCTGCCCACATCAGGCTCTACTTCCATACCTTGGACATGGGACCATGCAAGTCCCATCCCAGACCATGTGGCCTTGCCCCATTTGCTGGCAGTTGGAAACTACTGTGCATGTATCGGTTTACACTGGAACTTGTTTAATGTTTTTAGTTTTAGGTTGTAATCTAAAATTCAGCCAGACAGGCTTTAACGAGCACTAAATTGTTAAGCCTTTTGTTTCCCTTGATAGGCAAGCCATAGAGATTTTGTGTTTGATTCAGCAGCAGTTGTTGAATCTTAAACAAACCATTTACATTTTGACATTAACCATTTTATGAGAGTAACGTTTTCATTGGCATTAGAATGATTCCAGCTGAAGGCCTTTTAATGGTTTATTAGGAAAATAGTTAAAATGGTTTGTGGAAGGCAATTCTTAACATTTTCTTTGGGGGAAAAAAAGAGCTTTGTCTGACTTCAGTTGGGTAATACATACAGATATTTTAGCCTTTCTCCTTGTATCTTAATGACTTCTGATCTTGCCAAGGTCATTTTTCCAGGACACCTTCCTGGCCAAGCCCTCCATTTTTCGGATTGCACCTAATATTGAAGTCACCCCTTTTACACGGTGACTCGTCTAATAGAGTGTCTCCCCACATGTCTCTGTAGACTGTTCATTTTGTCTAATGGGGGCAGGAACTGTTTCATTCTTTGCTTTGGCCCCAAGATGCTTAGCTAAGGACCCTGTGCACTGTGGGCCCAATCAGGATTTGTCAGCCAGCTAACTGGGAAAAGAGCCTCAGACAAATAGCACACTCGCAAACAAAACCATCCATCATTCTGTCTCCAGAAGCTGTGAGCAATTGGGGCTTTTCTCTAGTTCTTAAAGATCTCCTCAGACCGGGAAGTCTTCACTTTCCTTTCAGGCCTCCACTTCTAGTATTTGGTGTGTCAGGCTTAGGGGCCTCAGGCAAGGTCAGGCCTCCCAGTTTTGTTCCTCCTCAGGGGGATTTCTGTGTCCTTCTTAACCTGGAGGATAGCTGGTGAGCCCAGAGCCTGGCCAGAGAGTCAGCCGATACACTCCACAGAGTTTTCTCTTCTGTTACAATGTGAGACACATGGCTGGGGGCAGGACACTCATGCTCCCTTGGGCCAGGGGACCAGCTCCATGGAATGGAGTTGGCCAAGGAGGCCTTGCTGACCTGCGCTCATGGAAAACCAGGAGCCTGGCACTGCACTTGTCTCTCGGAATCAGCACTGATTGTTCATAGATCTTTCCAAATACCAGTGATGCAATGTATTGGGTTGGTTCACCATATTGTTCACCATATTTAAACTGTCAGGAGCCTTAAATATCTGAGAAAAACCTCATCAAACAAAGGATATTTTGGGGACTTGTTGTGTATGTTGCACAGCAGAGAGATTTGTAGTCTCTATGATTTCCAAATTCTGTAATCGAAGTATTTCGGTGTTATCATTTTCAGCTATAGACCATCCCATGATCATTGCCTTTTCTTTTGCTATTAAGAGAGGGCGTGTTCATAGACATTTCTGCAGTTGTGAAGCAAAAGCAAAGTAGGCCCCGCCTGATGCCGTTTGCTCTGATTGTGGAGATGAGATTGGAAGGACTGGCTTCTCAGCACACATCTGAGAACTCTTGAGAGCAAGATCTGGGTGAGTGTGAAAGTTCTTCTTGAGAATTAGAGGTCTGTTGAGAAAGGTGCATTGCCTGCAGCCTGGAACAACGATTGACCAAGTGATTATCTCTGGAGGCCTCTTACCCTGAGGGTTCTGGCCTGCTTTGCTCTCCCTCAGCCCCCAGCACTTAGGGGGACAGTTGTACCACCAGCCGGAATAGATGACCTAAAGCAAAACTCTCTGTGTTCTCTAACAAACTTGATAAATCTCACTGTGTGAAAAATCTCTTATGTTTTAGCCTAAATTTTCTTCGGCTTAACCCTATTACTCCTACCTCACCTCCCTCAGATTGCCTGAGACAATTACTGGGAGACATTCTTTGAATTATTATAGCCCTCCCTCTCCCGTGTTCCCCACCCTGTGGTCTCCTTTTAGCCAGTTCTAATTAGCTTCTTTGATCCTTCCTCCCAGTCATTCCCTCTAGCTTATTAATTACATCTCTCCCTCATGAATTCTTTCTATACTGGCTTTGTCTGTGTAGGTAGAGGAGCTGGGAATTAGAATCTGGGGCCACTCAGTAGGAGGCGGTATATTCTTCTCTGTTCCCCACCACAGGTAGTCCTTCCCGCTTCTGAGAAGCCTGAAAACCCAGGCAACTCTGTCTTTCTTAGCAGAAAAGTAAAAATAGTAATTTTCATTAAGTAGTATAATATATGATATAAAATAACTATTATCTGAATGCTTGGTATTTGCCAGGAATTATGCTAATCTCTTTATATAGTATCTTATTTCATTCCTACAACAGTCCCGTGAGATAAATATTACCAATGCCCATTTTACAAATGAAGAAACAGAGGTCCAAGGAGGTTTAGTAACTTATCTGAGTTGACACAGATTGAAAACACTGGAACTAGGACTTGAACCCAGGTCTCGTCTCTGACTCCAGAGAAGCTTATTCACTAGTTTGCTTACTGAGTTTGGACTTTTTGGTGAAACAAAAGCCTAGACCTTTGGCTCTTAGCCCGCCAAAAAACAGACACACTAACCCTGGGATAAGATGCCTCAGTGTAGAAGAGGCTTCCTAAACTGGGATTACAACACCGGTACAGAAGCGAGCTAGTGTGGCACCATGGAGCTGGAAATAGCCTTCTCCAGAAATAATACTCTTATCAGTTCTTGACTGGCTTTAATTTTGAATTCACTTTGCTGATAGTTCGATCTCTCGGAAGGTTATCTGTCTGATGGTGAAGTGGAAGTGTTGAGAACTGAAGCAGAAAGTGGCCACGTCTGGAGAAGCCAAGGAGAATGCACAGTTCTTTGAATTTGGGGGAAGCAGATTTTAGGAGGACCAGGGAAAAGTAGATGCAATGTCTGAGCAAGAACTTCGAAAGGAGGGATGACTCATAGTCTGATAAGTGAAATGTATTTAATATAGTCACAAGTGATTGCTGCAAGGAACGAGGGAAGAGACGCCTAAAGAAGCCAACATGGCCACATGAGGAGCAGTTAGAGTTGAGCTTTTGTCTAAGCGAAGAAAAAGGGGCCTACAACCAAGAAGAGACAGAGAAGAAGGGTGCAAACCTCTGAGAACACTGTCAGGAATACCAGGTGGGTGAGCTCTGGGATGCTAATAATAAAGGACCTGCCTGAGCAGTTAGCGCTCAGAGTGAGAGGAATGACAAGCAAGGCGTTCAGCCACCTGCTTCAGTGAGATGATTCAGTGTAGCAGATAAAGAGAGGGCATCTCCATCCTCTGTTCTATTTCTGTTTTGCCTTTGACTTCTCTTTTAAAGAGAATGGCCTTTCTGCCAGAAGGATTAAAACAAACATGGTTAAAAGGAACTTGAGTCCAAGAGTGTAAAGAAGGAACAGAGCCACTGGCTTCTCCAAATTAGTTAGAATCTGAAAAATAAAATGAAAATTATGGACAACGTCGTGAGACCCCATGGCATCATGGGGTTCGAGAGAGAGGCAAGGAGACAGGATGGGGTAATTGTTTTGGTTTGCACCACAATTTATGAGCATTTCTAAAGAGAAGAGGTGATCTCTTGGAGCTAGCATGAGTTTGGTAAAAACAGGTCTTGCCAGATTAGTTCCTTCTCTCCCTCCCTCCCATCCACAGAATAGTGCATAGATCTTACACATACCATGTGATAATTTATTAAAAGTAAATATGCCCATATAACCACCAACTGGGTCGGGAAATAGAACTTTACCCTGGCTGGGCAGCTCTGTTGATTAGAGCGTCATCCCGATAGGCCAAAGTTGCGGGTTCGATCCCTCATCAGGGCACACACAAGAATCAACCAGTGAGTATATAAATAAGTGGAACACCAAATCAGTTTCTCTCTCTCTCAAATCAATAAATAAAAAATTTTAAAAATAGAACTTTATCAGCACCCTAGAAGATTCTCTCATGCTCTTTCCCACACTAATTTCCTTTTCCAGCACGATTTGCCAGCCAAGGAGATTATACCAACATTATAGATGCAGAGGGAGCTTGCAATTCAGGAGAGCATTTGGCAGAATTTCACAATAATCTAATAGGCCAGGTAGAGAAATGATGATAAAGACGTGTGGATTTGTAGCTGTTTGAACAATCAGACCTAATAAATGCTTATTTATAAATGGCTCGGTGTCAACAGAGCCTTCACTCCTTCCCTGCAGCAACGTGCCGAAGAGCTGGTATCAGACTCTGTCCCGTCCAACTTGCACCCAGATGCTCATGTGAGGACGTGTTGGTAGATGACACAGATCACGAGGGATGATCAACATGTTGAATATGTGACAGAATGAGAATTCAGAAGAATAGTGGCAGGCTAGGGAGAGGGTCCCAGGTAGTAAAGTGACATTTTAAATTTTGTTATTAAATGTCTAATCTTATAAATAACCATAGTCATGTTTAAAAAATAAAACCACAAAGAAACACAGATATGGTATTATATCACCCATACTGCTTGTAACTTGCTTTTTGTCTGCTGGTTTGTGTTCAGGGCTGTGTTGCGGGGGAACCCTTGGCTCGTCAGAGGACTGTGTGAGCAGCTTCCAGGGATTTGATGCAGGCAGGCCCAGGATGAGTCAGTCCTGTGACACCACTACCAAAAACGTAGATGTAGCCTGAGGAATTAGGAGTGGAATGGCCCTGGGGAGGAGGTGCCTGGGCCCACTGGACTCCGGAGGGGTTGGCTGTGCTGGAGTCTTCTGGGTAGGTGTGGGCACTGTGACTACAAAGATTGGAGGGCACGTGGAGCAGCATCTCCTAGAGCATTGTCCCGAAGGCAGAGGTTTTCCACAGTTACACACAGAATGACTGCCGGATGCCAGATTGTGAAAGGGGAGCTTTCTCTGGACAGTTGGTTGCTCCTAAGCTTCAGAAGGGCTGACCCTCTGTACTTTGAGAGGATAGACTTGGGACCAGTTGGTGTACCTTTCATGAAACTAGATTTCAGCTAGGCATCAGGAGACATTTCTCTAACAGCTGCAAAAGTTTAAAACTAGCCTCAAAGCTGCCTTGTTCAATGGTTGGCTTCGTACTGCTCTAGTCTTCGCGTACTCGGCAGCCAATTATCAGAGATGCTATACTAGATAAAGGGTTGGGCATTGGGCCTAGGTGCCCCAAATGCTGGTCCTCATGTCAGTACCAGTCCTACTGGTAAGAATCACGTGGGTCCTGGCCAGCTGGCTCAGTTGGTTGGAGCTTCATCAGGGTTGCTGGTTTGGTTCCCCCTCAGGGCACATACCTAGGTTGTGGGTTTGATCCCGGGTTGGGGCAGGAATGGGAGGCAACCAACTGATCTCTCTGTCTCTCTCTCCCCCTCCCTCTCTCCCAACCCCTCTCCCTCTTTCTCCCCTTCTTCCTTTCTTCCCCACTCTCTCTTTCTCCCTCTCTCCCTTCCCTCCTTCCCCCACCCCTTCCTTTCCTTTGTCTCTCTCCCTCTCTCTCTAAAATCAGTAAACATCCTCAGGTAAGGATTTTTTAAAAATCATGTGGGGCATTTATGAAAAATCAGGTTTTTGAGCCCCATCTTCTGAGATTGTGATTCAGCATGTGTAGGGTAAGGTTTAGAATCAGTTAAAATTTTCAAAAAGTTTCCCACATGCTCCTTGGAGAAATGGCTGATTCCATGGCAGGTGTGGGAAAAATGCAATATCTTGTACAAAGCGTGTACAAGAACATCTTGTACAAGGAAGTGCTGCAAGAATGATGTAAACATGTCATTAAGACACAGAAGCCAGTGCAAAAAGCCTTTGGTGATTAAATCAGGGATAATTTGAGCATCAAAATAAATAATGATAGAAATGGATTATAATCCACAGGGTAAATAAGAATTCATGAATCCATACTGATATGAATGAATGAAGGAAGGAGGGAAGGAAAAAGAAAGAAAACCTCTTCTTTGAAGTAGGGTGCCAACAAATACAGATAGAAGAAATAATGGAGTCTGAATATCATCATGTGACAAGCATCATAGTAATAATTATTTTAAGTAAGAATTATCGACAAAGCCAGAACTGCTGGTAAAGTTTGATGAGGAACAGCTGTCTTCATATTTCAAAGTGTCTCCCTACAAAATATTTATTAATTTCAAAGAGACAAATAGTATTTTTATGGTGTAGAAATCTGGCAGATGCCACCAGGACCGAGTGATTGAAGTGAACACCACTGGTGCGGGCCTGACTCGTGTGTCTCCCAACTCGCTGCACCGAGAAAGACGAAACACCGCTTCTGTGGTCTTCCTGCCAACGTGCGTAACCTTAATCTAATTTATGAGAAAGGTCGGATGGATCCAGACTGAGGGATGTTTTACAGTTGGCTCATGCTCTTCAAAACTCCCAGTGTCATGAAAGACAAACGCTAAGGAAGGAAATGCCAAGGAGACTTAAAAGACATTTAGTAAAATGTATCATGTAGTCCAGGATTGGACCTTGGACCAAAATTATTTTTCTAAAAAGGATATTTAAAAAGTTGGCAAAATGTATCTATAGATCATGTATCAATGTTAATTTCATGATTTTGATCATTGTACTGTGATTATGTTCTTGTAAAATACACATTTGATACATCTAGGAATAAATGGGGATACATCATATATGCACCTTACTCTCAAATGTTTCAGAAAAGAAAAAATATATGGGGATATAGAGAAAGAAAAAAAGAAGAAAGAAATGTGGTAAAATGTTAACAATTGGTGAATCTTGATGGGAGTTCTTTTACTGTTTTGCAACTTTTCTGTAAGTTATTTTTTCTGTGTAATTTCCTGAAACTTCTTAAGTGCTCTGTCTGAAATGATGTAAGGGGCAAATGTGCCCAGGTGACTGTGACGCAGAGCTGTGTTTGAGAGGTACCAGATGTCTGTTAGGAAGGTTCTTCGGTGCCCTTCCCTCTGAGGCCCCCTTATTTCTCTGGTGGTGGGCAGATTGTGTGTGGTGTGTGTGTGTGCATGTGTGTGTGTGTGTGTGTGTGTAAGTGTAAGTAAGTAAGTGTAAGAAGATCCTAGAGATACTCTTGGGAGAGCTGTCATTGTGGAAAGTTGTGGGTATCTATATTTGCTCACATGCCTGGCTTCTGGCTGGGAACAGTATGTGAATGGGTCCGGTGACAGTCCTGCCTCCCCCTGTAACAGAAGGAACTCCTGAGGGGCCCAGTGTGGTTCTTTCCACTCTTAGGTGGTGTAAGGCTCGTGGCAGGCTGCATGCTTTATTTTTTCTGGAGCTTTACTTTTATGTAGAAAAGTTGTTATGTGGCATTTATATTTTTGGTGAGCCCATTCTGTTTTTACACAAGTTGGTAATTGTCCGTATCTATGTTGATTGATTAATTGATACTTAACCCTATTAATCCCTAGATGGCAGGCTAATGTAAATCCCTGATGAGTCTACCCATTTTAGGATTACACACCTTGCAAGTCATTGTATTTTGTGGATGATCAAGGCCCACACAAGGGCACAGCCAAGGTGAGGCCACCAGAGAAGAATCTTTCTCTCAGGGCAAGAAGGTGAGCATGTACAACTTCATCAGGCAGGACCGCAAATGGCTGTAAGCCTGACCACATACATGTCCCCTGAGCTGTGCCCCTCCCCACTGCGTAGCATCTGCTCAGGGGGCATTTCAGAGCAATGGCAGTTTTCTCTCTTATTTAGAGAGTGAAAAGAGCCCTGGCCTGTGTGGCTCAGTCGGTTGTAGCAATTGTCTTGTACACTGAAAGGGCCACCAGTTTGCTTCCTGGTCAGGACACATACCGAGGCTGCGGGTTCGATCCCTGATCAGAGTGCATACAGGAGGCAACTGATCTGTTTCCCTCTCACATCAATGTTTCTCTCTCTCTCTCTCCCCCCACCCGCACTCCATCCTCCCTCCTTCACCCCTTCTCTAAAAATCAGTGAATATGTGCGTAAATGAGAATTTTAAAAAAAGAATGAAAAAAAATGTTCTGCTTAGAAACATTGAGGACTCATTAGAGAGCACACACCCCAATGTGTCCCCAGTGTCCCTCCACTCAGACTGGGACTCTGGATGACATGTGCTCTGCCTCGGGGCTTCTACCTTAGTGTTTCCTCAGCCCCCATCTAACCCATCAACCTAACCCTTATTTTCCATCCTGGAGCTTCACCTTTTCCAGGTTTTTCCCCTTTTTCCAGCCCTAGTTCCAGTTCATCCCGTAGGATTTCTGTGTGTTTTCTGTTTCTGTGCACACACCCCTGGTTCCAGCAGCACCTGCTTTGTGGCCATGCAACCTGTCAGCTGCACAGGACCCTGCATTGTAAAGGGCCCAGCTTGCTTTAATGCTCTGCCCTTGCCATCTTGAAATTCCTTGTGGTTTTTGAACAAGGGCCCCAACTTCTACTTTGCACTGAGCCTGAAAATTATGTAGCCAGTCCTGAGAGCCAGAGATTGACAAGGGCAGCTCCTGTGTCTGAAGTGGGCAATATTCTTATGGGCCCCTCTGGCCAGGCTTGGCTGCACACCCTGAGATCAGCTCCTCTATCCGCCCACCAACACTTGCTCAGCTTTCGTTAAAGTATGACCTCTGACCCTTGGCAGATTGCCCACATCGGTCACCCTGACCCAGATGATTTGATTTCTGCAAATGCAATCACTTCCATTTCTGCCATACTCCCCCCTCCACCCCTCCCAAGATTTACAGAGTAGCAGCTGCTGCTGTCCCTCTGCACACAGGCAGCTGACTTGCCTGCTGATTGTGAACATCCCAGTAATCCAAGTGCTAATGGTATTTATTCAGTCTAGCCTGCTTAGCCCTGAACAAGGTTTATTCTCATTTATCTCATCGGAGACGAGCTACGTCCTTAATATCCTTCTGTTGACTTTGAGCACACCAGCGCCACTGCTGTCACTGCGAGGCTGGCCTGGCCCCTGCCCTTTTAACTCTCTCAAATCCCCGACTGCCGGGACATTCATCTTTCAGCCAGCAAGACCCTCTACCCTCACTCTTCCACCTGCCCCCCACGAAGGAGAATGGCTCTAGTCTAGATCTTGTAGGCTGGGAGGAGGACGAGGCCAGCTAGGCTTCTGGGCTGAATAAAGCTGTTGGTGTCTCACCCTCTGGGCCACATTGCTCAAGAAATGCCTGGCTCTGCTGTCCTTGCCGAGATGGACTAAATGCCATGGGAAATGTCTCTCCCAGCCTCCCTCTGCTCTGTTTCCTCAGCCCCTCGACTGGGCAGCCCTAAAAGGCTGTTTTCAGAGGGCATTGTGTGGAACCTCTGCAGCGTTCGCAGAGCCACTGAAGCCCTGGAGCCTGGGGTGGAGCCCAGATTTATGTGGGGGCCCTCATGTAGGCTGGTCAGACGAAAAGGCCAGGCAGGGCACAGGCCTGGGGCTGGCGGGGCCACTTGGGTACTGGCCCACATTTGGTCCACAGTCTTGCTGTGTTTACCCAGGTGCTTCAGGACTGCTGCAGGTGAAAAAGTAGATTTATTGCTTGTGAAAGTGATTTCAGCAAGTGACAAAAGGCATCAGGCTTTCTCTTTTTCTCTTGGTTTCCTTCTCCTGTGTGTTTACCTCTATTCTCTCATACTCTAAATGGGCTTTCCCCTTTGGGCTGGGGTGGGCCCAGCTGCTGCTGGCACAACTGTACGTGCTGTTGGTTACAGCCGTCTCCCTTGTGGAGAAGAGAACTTTTCTTTCTCCTGACTCCAGTGCAGAAGACGGAAGGGCTCTGATTGCCTAGTCCTGGGCCACCCACTGAGGCCAGGAGGGGCTATGATGGGCCAGCACTCCCCTGTAGTCTGAGGAGTTGGAACCGCTCCCCGCCCCCCATCAGGACCACAAGGAGTGGGGGAGGCGGTGGTATCTCATAGGAAGGAAGGAAAGGGTGTCAGTGCCAGGAAGCTGGGCAGATCCAGGCGCACCACCACGTGGCAAAGCTGGCCTGACCTAGGAGTGGTGAGCTCTTCCTGGTTCAGTGTCTCCTTAGCTCATCTCCTGTCCCCAGAGTCACTGTCCTGAGACAGGTCCTGCTCCTAGCCTCTCTCGTGTTGTTTCTTACTCCCCGTTTTGTTCTGGGTGTGAGCTGGAGGAGGAGGAGGAAGAGCAGGTTCCATTTGCTGGGCAGTGTCTGGGTCCTGCGTCCACCCTTCTCGGTCCCAGCCGGCAACTCCCTTGGCACTGCAACCAGCCTAGCCTCCTAGTATCAGGCAAGCTACACCTCTCAGCCCTGTTTTTCATGACTCTGCAGGACAGCCACCGCTGAATGGTGTCCTTGCCTCTGTACATGTGATCATGCTGTTCCCTCATCATTTGAGCATGAGCACCAGCCCTTTCTCCTACCCACAGACTATCTTCCACACCACTCCCGGGGCTTCCTGCAGTCTCTCCTCTCCCATGCAGCCCTCCTGGTTCCTCCAGAACCCCCACAGACCTTAGGTTCAGAGCCACCTGGTCTGGCATAAAGTTATATAATCATTTATGTATTCATTCACTCTGAAACCTATAAGTATTATCTGGTACTGGGGCCTCCCCTATGTGTGAATCATGGTTTGTTCAGTGTTGAGTGGCAGAGAACAGGCTGAGCTTCCCCAAGGACCTGTCCTGCATGGGGGCTTCTCTGAGCAATTGCCTGGCAGTGACTTGCCTCTCCATCTTTCCAAGGACAGAGTCAGGCCTGCTCTAACCTACACTGGGGCTCCATGGACAGCAGGTACCAGGGAAGCCATATCTCTCATTGGCTTTTGGCATTTTTTCTTTACTCCCAATCAGCTTATTCTTTCTCTGGAGGATCTTAGTGATTTACCTGCAAATACATGCCTGCCCTCTTCACCCCTGAAAGTTTGTATCTTGCTTGTGCTTTGGTTCTCTTTAGGGGTTTAAGTCGTCTCTCCCCTTCTACCAGGTAAGATCTGGGCAGGCAGAGTCCAGTTCTTCTACATGCTGTCTCTCCCCTCGCCCAACACTGCCTTTTGTTGGTGATAGGGTGGCTGCTCTGGAAGATGCCCAGGCTGGTCCGTGGACCCAGGTCTCCTTGGACGCCCACTCTGTGCCTGAGCTCTGATCGTGACTTCTCAGTTTGCTGGGTGATTGTCTAGTCTGTGGGCCTTGTTCTAAGTGCATCTGTAGACTGGGACCATGCTTCATGCTGTCTGTGGAGGGCCTTGACTCTGCGGCCCCATGAGGATAGGGCTCATCAGCGGCGCTCCCTGAAGCTGATACCATGTTCGTTGGGCCTTGCAGCCTCCCTTCCTTGGGAGGCAGCATTTGACGTTGGTGTGGTGGTTGTCTTTTTGTAGCCCTGCCTGTTGTGGGTGAGCATTCCTCAGGCAGATGATGGCAGAAACAGCCCTAATTAGCTCACAATTTGCTGAAGCAGCTGCCTTTCTCAAGTTGGGTGAGGGGCTCAGCTCCCAGTCCCTCATGCCTTGGTGCTCACCTGACTGTCTGGGGAGGAGCAGTCAGCCTCCCTTCCCCAGAGACCCAGCCCATCTCCAGGCTGCTCCTCAGACACAAGTGGAGCCGCAGTGGGACAGGCTGGCACCCACCCTGCATGCCCTTTCTGGCTAAGAGGGATGCAGAGAGATGAAGGCACCTCCCATTTTATAGCAGGAAAACTGGCTCAGTGTGCTAAGTCTGCCTTGAACCTTGAAGCTGGTGCCTAGCAGGAATAGAAGGGTGGACCATGTAGGACTCACTTGGGCACATCACCATGCCATTCAGCCAGCATTTATGGAGTGCCTTCTGTGTGCCAGGGCCTCTCCTATAAGCAGCAGTGTACACACTCTTTTATTACCTGCCTTCCCTTTTCTCTGGGTTTTAGACCAGGAGCTGACTCCCTCTGACTTGCCTATACCCTGCCTCATTCTTCAGTATGCTTTGAGGACCCCCTGCCGAGGTTGGGGGAGAACAGGTGTTTGGGGGGTCTCCAGGGAACTGGTGACCATGCTAAGGTAAGGCAGCCAGAGGTTGGAAGAGGCTTGGTACCCTTTCTGGGCTCTCTGACCTCTGGCCTCACTCCTCCCCTTGCTGCTGGCCTCAGGCTTGTAATGTACATGCTGCCTTTTTTCTCTGAAGCCTCAGAAGTGGCTGGGGAGGGAACCTTGACCTTCCTCTAGGGCCTAATGACATAATTCTCTGTGTTTGGCGCTTGCTCCTTAATTGATCACTAATTTGATCTGAGAAGCAAGGATTCTGCAAAAGGGTATCCTGCTGGGGTTCCCAGCCATGTCCCCTGCCTGGCACCCTGCCCTAATGGAGGGCTCACCTTCCAGGCCCAGCATCCTTTCATCCAGGAGGGCTGTGCCTAAAATGTGTGTTTGAATCTCATTACTCTTTCTCCAGTCTAAAATGAGGAGAGTTCCAGAGGCAGCTCTGGGTTTGAGAGTTTCAGCATTGCTTGTTTGTTGGTTGGCACAATCATGGTTATATACATGTGTTTATTCATTCATTCCCTGTTGTTCAGGGTCCTGTGACATGGCCTGTGCTAAACACCGAGAATACAGGGATAGAGAAAGCCTCAGCAGCCCTTCTCATACAGTAGAGGGTCTGGTGGGCGGCAGTGGGTTGGTCCTGTTTCAGGATCTGCACAGCAGTTTGGAGGCTTTCTGCATCCTGTGCTTTCTTCCTGCTTTTACTCCACAAGTGTTTACTCATGCTGTGTGTGCTCCACCCAGGAGAAGAGAGAAGAATGGGTCCCTGCTCCAGGACCCATCAGTAATTACCCCCCAGTGTGTGATGTGCCTGGGGTTATGGAAGGAGGGGCACCCAACACTGGCTTGGGGGAACATGGAGGAAGGCGTTTCTGCCCCAGGGATGGCTGGTGTGGTGTCAACTCCTTAACCACCCAGATTCCTGAGCTGGCCACAGTGGTATTACCCCAAGTTGGCAAATAGGTGCAAAGTTATGTTTTCCTGGGTTTCCTTCCCCTTAGCAACCCGAAGGTCCAGGTGGAGGCCATCGAAGGGGGAGCTCTGCAGAAGCTGCTGGTTGTCCTGGCCACGGAGCAGCCTCTCACTGCAAAGAAGAAGGTAGGTTTTTGCTCCCTTTCTCCTGCCCAGCCCCCAGCACCCCTGTGGAGCCTGAAAGGCATGGGTCCTTTTCCAGGCGGTGCACATCGCCCTTGGGGGCCTGAGAGGCCATCTGCTGGGTGGCTTAGGGGGAGGTCCCACTCACCTAAAGCAGCATGCTGTGGCATCTGGAGGCCTGAATGGTGCTCCCATGGTTTGGAAAGTTTTGGGTCCTATTCCCTGGCTTCCTGCACTGGGCCTTCATTTGTTCTCTGGATGGTGTTGAAGGTGTGTGACCTTTCTGCTGGCTCTCCCAGACCGGGGTTCTGGGCTGTTGCTGTGCCTGACGGGAGTGGGTAGAGCCAGGAAGAATGGGAGCTGGGCCGTGGGGCAGGGCCAGTTCTGTATGGCCCCTCACCCTCCTGAATCTGTCTCTCTCCAGGTCCTGTTTGCTCTCTGCTCCCTACTGCGACACTTCCCCTATGCCCAGCAGCAGTTCCTGAAGCTGGGGGGCCTGCAGGTCCTGAGGAGCTTGGTGCAGCAGAAGGGCACAGAGGTGCTGGCTGTGCGTGTGGTCACTCTGCTCTACGATCTGGTCACTGAGAAGGTGAGTGCCCTGCCTGCTCTGCGTCCCTCTCACTTTGCTGTTTGCTTCTGGCCATTCAGTCCTGGCCCCTCCCCTGTCTCTTCCACCCATCCCTTCATCCTCATTAGTCAGGCTCTGAACCCAGGATTTCTGAGACATCAGGGAGGATGCCCTGTGGGAAATGACTGCTGATCTGACACCCGAGGGCTGGAGAGGAGGGGTGGGGAGAGGTGCTGGCACTGGTCCGAGCAAAGTGTGCAAGCCTAGGGAACAGTGTGCTGGAAGGCCAGAAATAGGGTTAGCCCTTCATTGAATGAAAGATTATTTGGCTGAAGCACGGGGTGGGGTTGTGAGGAGCAGGTGGGATGGAGCAGCTGTGTCTAGGCGCCAAGGGCTGGAATGGTGCTGACTCTTAAGATTCTAGAAACCTGGAGTTGCCTATTCTGGGAGCTTTGGCTCTGGGCAGGGCTCAGAGTGGCTGCCCTGAAAGTCCCTGGGCCCCCAGGTGCTTGCCACCTGGTGGACACTTGGTACTTAGCCCACTCTGGTCTCTGTGAGCCTAAAAAGTGTCTTAATTAAGGAGAGAGTAAAATCACCAGGCCTGGATTCTTAGTTCAGCTGCTGCAGAGAGCGTTGGCAGGGCTTTCTCAGCTGCCTGTCTCAGGCCACACTCTCCCTAGAACAGCCAGCCTGCTGATTGGTGGAGCAGGGCTGGGAGGCCGCTGGAACTGCTGTGAGTGTTGGAAGCTGAGGGGCCCAGCCCCCCTCCCTGCCCCTTTCTGTGCTGTGCTGAGGGTCAGGGTCATCCATTGCTGCTTCACTCTGTCAGCTGTTGCTTTTGTGTGTGCTTGTCCTCTCTCGCTCTCTGCTTCTCTGTCTCTCTTGGTCTGTCATGTCTCAGCCTGTTTCTCTCTCTCTCTTTCTGTCTTCCCAGCACCACCACCCCCGCCTCCTTTAAGCTGCAGAAACCCAGTTTCTCAGAACAGCAGGCAGCACTGTGATGCTCACATCCAATTAATAAGGCCCAGGCACAGCTGACACCCTCAGAATGGGCCAGCGAGCCTGGAGAAGGACATTCGCTTTGGCTGGAGAAGCTGATCGCTCCCCTGTTATCTTGGGTGTCACTTCACTGCCCCCAGCCCTGGCGTGGTGGGCATTGGCATTGGCTCATCCTTGGGGGGGGGACCACTGGGCAGTTCCACCAAGGCTACGCTTAGTCAGCTGGCCTGGGAATCTGTCTTTGAGTCGCTGGTGTGCTGTGAAGATCAGGGAGGGACTGGTGTCTCGGCACCCACTACATCCTGCAGCGAGAGAGCTTTAGGACGGATACCAGCACACTCCTTGCTGGAGGCAGTCGGGGCTTCTTCGTTCTGTGGTTCCTCAGGAGTGAAGAACTAGCCAAACTGGGGATGGGTCATGAGCTACCTGAAGGTGGTGTGTCAGGTTGTCATTGGGGGTGCATGTTAGGTGTGGGGAGGCAGCAGCTAAAGTGCAGGTGAGTGTGGACCTCCTGTCTGCTGCTCGTGCAGAGGTGGAGCCCGCTTGTGGTTGGCAGCTCACGTGCCTCGTGGAGCTGAAGGGCCACAGGGTGGTTCCTCCCGTAAGTGTTGACTGGGTATCTGCCCTGTCTCATGCTGCAACAGGTTCATAGTCCCTGCTCTCTGGGTGCTTTCAGGCAGACACTTATCAGAGAATCACCGGAGCATGTAGGCTTATGGTCAATGCCCCAACCTCTTCTGGGGAGTCAGGGGAGTACCGAGATTTGAGGAATGAATAGGGTTAGCTGGGGAGTTGGGTTGGGTGACAGTGCACCTCGAAGTGGGAGCTGCACCTCCAAAGGCCCTGAGGGGAGGCAGTGTGACCAGTGCTACAGTGAGGGTGTGTATGGGGATGAGGCCAAGTACAGGCAGAGAGAGGCGGATCCTATAGGGCCTCGGAGTCCCAGGGAAGGGATTTTGTCTTTATCATCAGAAATGCCATGCTGTAAACCATTTGGGGCTGGGCAGCACTGTCAGCCATCAGAGGCCTGGAGAAGGCAGGGACTGGGAGGCAGTGGCCTGCAGAAGTACAGTGAGGAGCAGGGTTTGTGGGGCAGAGAGCTGGGAGGGCTGGGGTGTGTTTTGGAGGTCGAGCTGGCAGGACTCAGGGGTAGGGTGGGAAAGGACAACATATCCCTCTCAGACTTTTCTTTCCCAAGATATTGACCCCTGCCTTGCCCAGCTGCTTCTTCCCTCCCAGTGGCCCTCAGGGCCATAAAATGACCACCTGTGGCCCCTGATCTTTTCTTGGGCTCCACTCTTGCCTTCTCTGTCCCCTGAATGTCTCATTCTCTCCTGGACTTGGGGCAAAAACTCCTCCTTTCTTCTTGCAGGTACATTTCCACCCTTGCTGACCCTCTACCTCTGCTTAGCCTTCCTCTGACATTAGCTTTCCTGCAAATAAGCTGCTAATTTGTCATGTGTCAGGAGCTTGCTTTCCTGCCTCTGGGAGCCTGGCAGGATTGGTTTTCACCATATTCTACTGACAGGGCTGGGTTTCTGCACAAGGCGAGCATATATGACTTCCTCCTGAAACTTTCCTCAGTTCCCCAGACCCTGGGCATACAGGCCACTCTCCCTGGAGGGATGCCCAGCGCTCTGTGTGTTCTGTGTTCCACTGACTGGCATAACCTGCCATTCTTCAAAATAAAGTGGGCCCAGGCCTGTTGTTGCACCTTTCCTGTATGTGGACCCTCCACCCATCCCTCTCCACTTGGACAACTCCCACTTACCCCTCAAGACTCAGGGAAATGCTGTCCTCCTCTGTCCCTGTCGCTGACCCCTCTGTGGGCGTGGATCTGTAGCGGTGGCAGTGATGATCGTGTTGCTGATCTAGCTAACACTTGTAGAATTGTAGATGCCGTGTTAATAATTGGTATTGAAGCTCGAGTTGTTGGATGTGCTGTGTGCCAGCCAGTGTCTGCATCTGTCCTATTGTTTTGAGTCCTCCCAGCAGTCCTGAGGGGTTATATCATCTCCATGTAAGACATGACAACATTGGGTCTTAGGGAGGCCAAGTGCCAGCCCAAGTTCATTCGGCTCTCAGTGGTGGAGCAGAAATTTAAATCCAAACTGTCTGCCCCTGCACTACACTACCGGACAGAATTTACCGTGCTCTTTAAGAATTATTCAGTTAAATTCTTTTCTTCTGCTAGACCCCGAGTTCCTTGAGGGCAGGGACTGTGTTTCCTTCTTTATTTCTCCAGCATCTGGCACGTTGCACAGCTGCTTCGAAGAATGGGTGGATGGACAGATAGGCGGATGGGGGAGCATTGGGAAGCCACGAACCCTGCTGACCTTCTCCTGTTAGGGGCCACAGGGATGAAGGAAGAGGGTTTGAACTCACAGATTAGCCACGTGTCTTCCTATTTGAAGGGCAGAGCTGACTGCTCTGTGTGTGTTCTCTCCTCCCCACCCTGTCCCTCGCACCTGGCCATGCGGATGGCAGATGTTTGCCGAGGAGGAAGCCGAACTGACCCAGGAGACGTCCCCGGAGAAGCTGCAGCAGTATCGCCAGGTGCACCTCCTGCCCAGCCTGCGAGAACAAGGCTGGTGCGAGATCACTGCCCACCTGTTAGCGCTGCCTGAACATGACGCCCGCGAAAAGGTGCTGCAGACACTGGGTGCCCTCCTGGTCACCTGCCGGGACCACTACCATCAGGACCCTCAGCTCAGCAGGATGCTGGCCAGCCTGCAGGATGAATATCAGGTACTAGCTGCCCTGGAGCTCCAAGATGGCGAGGATGAGGGCTACTTCCGGGAACTGCTGGGCTCTATCAACAGCTTGCTGAAGGAGCTGAGCTGAGGCTGCCTCACCAGTGGACTGGACTGGGACGCTGAGAGGTACCAGCGTGGGTGGGTTCTGCAGGGGCAGGCAGGTTGGAGGACTTCCCTACTGGGGTCTGGGCATCATCTGGGCAGTGCTGGATTGGCCATTAAATGGAGACACGAAGGTCATTGTCTGTCTGCTGTGTGTCTGTGCAGGCTGGGCACAGCCCTCTGCTAGTTAGGTGGGTCAGTGGGGTCAGTGTGTGATAGGTCCCATAGGGCCGCTAGTGACATGCTGCATGGTCCACACAGGGCATCTAGTCACAGGCCCCATTGGGAGGGGTCTGGGCTGAGGAGTTGGAAATCCCGGGCTGGGACCTACTTTTTACTACCCAGTTAGCTCTGTCACCTTGGGAAGCCACTTAACTTCCCTAAGCCTGTTTCCTCATCTGTCAAAGGGTTGTGCCTTTGAATGAGAGAAAACATGCATACGGGACTGCCCAAGTGCCTGGCCCCTGTGCTCCTTCCTTCCCTCACCCTGCTACCAGGGGAGGTCTGGGGATTATCTGCTGGCCCCTCCTCCAACCTTGTACCCTAGTAATAGCTTCAAGGCCACTGGGCCTGGCAGAGGCCTGGGGGCATCACCACATGTGAGGATGCTGTGCTGTCCCAGACAGCTGATGGGGCCTGATTGGTGGAAGGAAGCTGGGGAGGCTTGCTATACTCTGGAGGCCTCACTCTGGGTGAGGGGTGATCTCACTAAAGCTGGTGGTCAGAGCACAGGCCTGGCTCTTTCTGCCCTTGCCTCTCTCCTGTGTCCATGCTGAGCTGGGCAAAGCCCGAGGAGGAGGCCTCAGAGACAGGGGGCAACCAAGTCTGGCAAGTCCCGGCCCCCACCCCAGAGAGGCTGGGAGCCTGCTGTAGGTTGCCATGGCAACCCTGGCTCTGGGCCTTCCTGATTTGGATTTTGGTGCGTTTGTTTATCAGCCTTTCCCAATGCACCAGAGGCTCATTCCTGCTGCTCAGGCAGCCCCTCCCAGCCTGCATGTAGAAGTCTCCTCATCCTGGCTTTGCATATAGAAATCTCAACTTCACTGAGCTGAAGGGAAACTGAGGCCCAAAGAAACTTGGAATAGTAGGTGGCTTATATCCCTGCAGTCCCCTTGCTCAGCCTCAGACCTTGTCCTGCCTGCCTCATGCCACAGCACACAGGAAGCTTGGGAGAGGGCTGTTGCCTGCACAGAGCCCTCCCAGGTCGCAGGAGGAAGCAAGAGCCCATTTCACCTGGGTAGGAAGCCTCAGGGTTCTGGCAGAATGCGGATCAGACCCAAAGTATATGAAATGTTGGATACGGCCTCATTGCCTTTAAAATCTGTCTAATAGCTTTCATAGTACATTTTGTAGATGAGAAAATCATGGCTCAGAGAGGCTAAATGATCTGCCTAAGGTCACACAGCTTGTGAGTGGCAGAGCTGGGGTTTGCTGGGCTTGAATGTGCAGCTCAGGAGAGAGTAGTGTTTAATTTGACAGGCTGTGGTGGGAGGGCCAGGAGAGAAAGCAGAGCAGCTGTTCTATGGCAGAGCAGGGCAGGCTTCAGAAAGGAGGTACTGGGGCCTGGCTGAGGCCAAGGTCAAGAGTCACTTTGAAGATGAGGTCAGCAGACTCTTAGGTGGATTTGAGAAAGCAGGAAGGTGACACATGGGGAGATGGGGAGAGCTTGGGTTTGGGCCTGAGTGTGGTCTGGGCCTCATCCTGGCAGAGGTGAGTGCTGAGACTGTGGGAGCAGGTACACTCTGAGCAAGGGCTGGCAGGAACATGGGGAGCTGTGGGGGTGACTTTGTGTGGTTCTGGGGTACTACCAGGCTGGGGCTGGCAATCCCCAGAGCTCTTGAGGCCTCGGTCGCCACCAGGGTCTGATCTGGGATATGGAAAGGGGTCCCCTTGGAAGGAATACACTAGTAGAGGCCTAATTGAGGACATCTTCCACCCTCTGGGATGCTACAGAAAGGGGACTATGGGCCATGAGCTCTTAGGTAGAGGCAGTCCCTGGGGCCAAGGAAAGAGCATCTGGGGTCTAGTGAGGGAGGTGAGATCAGCTAGGCTGCTAACTCCTCAGGCCGGGCAGTGGGACTGCATCTACCCCCTCCTCACTCTGCACACAGACAAGGCATCAGGGATGGGGAAGTTTGCTCTGCTGGATGGTCTCATCAGCCTCATCTGGGTTCGTGCTGGACCTCTGACTGCCTGGTCCTGGGCCGTGTAGCAAACCCACCTGCTCAGGTTGCTTGGGCGTGGATTCTAGTTCCAGTGGTTCATCAATGATTGTTGTCTGCAGGTCTATAAGGAGCCCTTCTCTGCCTGCCCTTGAGTGACATCCTGGGAACTGTGGCCAAGGAATGTGACCTGGGTTCAAAGTTAGGCAGGAAATGGTAATGGGGGAGTCATAGCCATCAATACTTTGGGTGATGCGACTTCTTCCTGCCAGAGTCTGCAGGCTGCCTTCCTCTCCCGCCCCTCTCATGCTGGGGGCCACCGGACTTCTGGCCTATGGGAAGGACTGGCCGAGAGCTGTGACTTGCTGGTACCTCACAGGCTCTGGCTAGTGGTTGGCTTCCTGCTCCTGGACTGGGCTGAACCAGGCCCTCTGTGCAGGAGGAGGACAGGAGTGGGCAGTGGGATGGTCCCCATCCTGTCACTCAGCTGTCTTGGTTTTTAATAATTCACTTGTTCATTCATTCTTTTCTTCAAATCGTATTTACTGAGCACTTCCTCAGGGTTAGGCCCAGGGTTCTGAGGTTGGTCAGTCACAGACCTTATGTCAGACCGCTTGCAGGCTGGTGGGAGAGGCCGTTACAGTGTGACATGTTCGCGATGTGGGGAGGCCTCGGTCAGCCGGAGCTGAGGAGGGCCCTGAACTAGTCGAGGGGGTCAGGGAAGGCCTCTCAGAACTGGTAGTTGCCAGTGAAATGGTGAAGGATTTCAGCCCCAGGAAGGCCTGAGCTGAGAGAGGGCAGCCTGTTTGAGAACACGCGAGCTCATTGGGAGTGATGGGCGAGGGTGCCTGAGGTGGAGCCACAGGCGTCTAGGGGACCACATCCTCTAGCACGCTGCCAGCCTTGCCCAGGAGCACACCCTGAGCCCAGTGGAGCCAGGAGCCAAGGGAGGGTTTTGGGCATCCCCCTGGCCGCTTCCCACTCATTCACAAACTCAGTCACAAAACAAATCTGATTTAGGACTAAGCAGGAGCCAGGCTGTGTTCCAGGGCGTGAAGTGGTAAGTACCGGAGAGGGGCAGGCCATGACACACGAGTATGCAATATGATGCCAGGCAGTGAGCGCTGAGGGGTACGAGGAAACATAAGACACGAGGCGGGTAAAGAGTGTTAGGGAAGGCCTCCCGGAGGAGACAGTGTGGACGGCAGCAAGCGAGGCTGTGAGTCGTGAGTCGTGGGGGTGGGAGGAAGTGCTTGGTAGACCAGAGGAGCAGCAGGCGCAGAGGTCCTCAGGCAGGAGAATGGGGCAGGGGCAGTCTGGGTGTGGGTAGGAGTTGGAAGAAAAGGAGGAGTCAGTGGCAGGGAGAAGACTGAGTGTAAGGGGAAGGGCAGATCTCGACAGCCGCAGTAAGGACGGGAGGGTTTTCTGTGAGATGGGCACCGTGGCGAGTTGTGAACAGAGGGGCGACTCGATGTGACTGACATTTCAACGGGTCCGCTGTTGCCGTGGTGGCAAGAGGAGATGAAGGAGCAAGGACAGAAGCAGGAGCCCAGGGCAGGGTCTGCTGCAGAATCGAGGGGAGAGTTGATGATATTTGAACCAGGCGACAGTGATACAGAAGGCAGGGTGGCGTGCCCAGACTCAAGACACATATCTATTCTTTAAATTTTGTGCATTGGTTTTAGAGAGAGAGATCCTGATCTATTGTGTCATTTATTTTTTCATCCATTGGTTGATTCTTGTATGTGCCCTGACCAGGGATTGAACCTGCAGCCGTGGCAAATCAGGACAATGCTCTAACCAGCTGAGCTACCCGGCCAGGGCTCCCAGATGTATTTTAATCGTGGAGCTGAGAGGACATGCCGACTCACTGCATGCAGCCTGTGAAGAAAGAAGGGCCAAGGAGGAAGGGCCAAGGGTCACATGGGGCTTGAGCAAATGGGTGTCTGGAGGTGTTGTTTCCAGAAGTGGGGGGAGAGAAGGGTTGAGGACAGATTGAGACTTCATGGTAGACAGTGTTTTGGATGTAGTTTTGTTGAGATGTCAGTTGGACATTGAAGTGGGACATTGAGTAGGTAGCTAGCGAGTTGGGAGCCTAGGAAAGAAGGGGTCACAGGCGAAGACAGACGTGGAAGGTTGCGTGCGGGAGCCAGCTCACAGCAGCCTGTAAGCCATGTGGGTCTCAGACACATTGTGAGCTGGTTGTTAAATACAGCTGTTATTAAAAATCAAATTATGTAAGCTTATAACTAATATATTTAAAAAGCAAAGGTAATTTAAAAAAATTAGTAAGAAGAGCAAATTAAACCCATAGAAAGCATACCGAAAGGAAATAATAAAGAGCAGAAACCAATAAAATTGAAGACAGAATAAATAGAGGAAATCAGTGAAATGAAAGTACGGTGCTTCGAAAAAAGACACAAATTACCAATATCAGGAATTAAAGAAGTGCTATCACTGTAGACCCTGGAGGCATTACAAGGGTAATAAATGAATACTATGAACAAATCTAGGTCTATAAATTTGACAACTTAGAAGAAATGAGGGACCAATAGCTTGGAAAACGCCGTCTTTCTGTGCATCAGTCTGCTGCTGCTGTAGCGGAGCAGCGCGAGCTCATCCCTGACGAGATGCGAAGTAGCTGGCGCTGCTC
>PVIA01010918.1:0-48185 GCA_004024845.1 Tonatia bakeri | reverse complement strand
AACTCTGCAGTGCAGCAAGGTGGGCCGCCCTGCCCAGGTGAATACCTAAGGTCCCACCTCCTTACACCTTATCAGGTGCCCCAAGCAAAGAAATAGGGCCCAAATGAAAGAACAGAGCAAAACCTCAGAAAGAGAACTAAGCAAGGAGGAGATCTCCAACCTATCTGATGGAGATTTTAAAGACCTGGTAATCAAAATGCTCACAAAACTGATTGAGCTTGGTTGAAAAATGAAAAAACAAATGAAAGATACCCCAAATGAAATAAAGCAAAATATTCAGGGAACCAACAGTGACAGGAAGGAAATCAGGACTCAAATCAATGATTTGGAACAAAAGGGAAAATAAACATCCAACAGGAACAGAATGAACAAACAAGAATTCAAAAAAGTGAAGAGAGACTTACGAACTTCTGGGACAACCTGAATGTTCCAATATCCAAATTATAGGGGTGCCAGAATACAAAGAACAGCAGGAATAAATTGAAAACTTATTTGAACAAATAATAAAGGAAAACTTCCCCGATCTGGCAAAGGAAATAGACTTCCAGGAAGTCCAGAAAGCCCAGAGAGTCCCCAAAGAGGAACATACCAGGGCACATCATCATTAAGTTACCCAGGATTAAAGATAAGGAGAGAATCCTAAAAGCAGCAATTGGAAGGGAGAGAATTACCTACAAAGGAGTTCCCATAAGGCTATCAGCTGACTTCTCAAAAGAAAGCTTTCAGGCAAAAGAAGGGGCTGGAAAGAAGTATTTGAAGTCATGAAAGGCAAGGACCTACATCCAAGATTGCTCTATCCAGCAAAGCTTTCATTTAGAATGGAAGGGCAAATAAAGTGCTTCCCAGATAAGGTCAAGTTAAAGGAGTTCATCATCACCACGCCATTATCATATGAAATGTTAAAGGGACTTACCTAAGAAAAAGGAAATGATCAAAAATATGAACAATAAAATGAGAACTCACAGCTATCAACAAATGAACCTAAAAAAGAAAAACAATGAAAACAAAAACTAAGAAAACAACTAGAACAGGAACAGAATCAGAAAAATGGACATCACATGGAGGGTTTTCAGTGGGGAGTGGGAAGGAAGGAATGGGGGGGAAGGTACGAGGAAGAAGAAGCATAATTAGGAGGCATAAAATAGACAGGGAGAGATAAAAACTGGTATAAGACACAGAACTCAAAGAACTTATATGTACAACTCATGAATATGAATTAAGCAGGGGGGAAATGCTGGAGGGTTGCAGGTACAGGTCAAAGGGGGAATAAAGAGGAAAAAATGGGAAAACTATAATAATATAATCAATAAAAACACTTTAAAAAATAAAGAAAACAGTGATTAACAAGAGAAAAATATATATGGAAGGAAATATAATGTAAAAGAAGGCATTTTCTCCTTTAAAACAAGGGGCACATTTACTTGTACAGATGAGGTTTAACAAACCTTCGAGAAATTTATAATCCCCATTTCAAACAAAAACTATTTCAAAAAATAAGAAGCAAGAACGACAAGCCAACTAAGTTCACAAGATGACTATAACACACACCCTAAGAGAACAAAGATGGGAGAAGGAAAGGTAGAAAAGCAAACAAAACAAAAATAGAGGAAAAGACTGATAATTCATTAAACGTAAAGGCTTTTCTACATCAAAAGATACCATAAACAGAATGAAAAATCTACCCCCAGGCTGGGAGAAGTTATCCATATAAACTTATAAATATAATATATATCACACAAAGAATACATGAAAAACAAAATCAGATAGGACAAGCTTAGAAAAAAATGAACAAAGTATATGTTCAAATAATTCATCAGAGAAGAAACTAGAATTGACAACAAACTTATGAGGAAATGCTCAATCTCATTCACAATTAAAGAAATGCAAAGTAAAACAATGAGATGCCGTCTCACTCCCGACACACTGGGAAATCCAAAGCCTCGCAGAACCTCAAGCTGAAGAGAATGCAGACAAAGCCAGAGCCGCGTCCACCTCTGGTGAGCACGCGAGCTGCTTCCACCGCTTGGAAGAACAATATGGCAACAGTTAGTGAAGACAGGATGCTCGACAATGTGACAGTTGCAATTGTTGGTGTGTAATCCGGATAAATTCTCTAGCACGTTTGCCCAAGAAGACATGCACAAGAATAATCACTGTAGCTCTTTTTACTGTAGCAGGAGAAAAAATTGGAAACAATTCAATGTTCATTAAGAGAAAATTGGATAAATAAATTGTAGTATATTTATACAAAGGACTTTATACAGCAAACAGAATAAATGGATTAGAGCTGCATTTATCAGCATAGATAAATCTCAAAAACATTAGCTTGAGAAAAAAAGGTCAGTTAAAGAATATCAATACATTATCGGTATAAAGATTGAAACCATGCAAAACTACACTATTTAGTGTTTGTATGTAGTACATACGTAGTGATTCCAGTAACAATACAAGAACATACATAAGAAATGAAAAGGACAATTCAAGGTAGTGGTAACAAACAACTAGGGAGTGAGAGAGTGTTGTGGTAGCTAGGAGAGGTACACAGTAGGCTTTAACTATATGCATTTAACTATATGCATTTGAGGATACAGATAGAGAGAGATTAGATGGATTGATATGATGATATGATATAGATACAGATATATAGATATAGATATATAGATACAAATACAGTATTTTTATTCCTTTAAAAAAGATTCCAAGCAAATTTGGCAAAATGTTAATATTTGTTAAAGTTTCATGATAAGAGGGTGTTTGTTTCATTACTCTCTGTGATTTGTTCTGTATATTTAGACTATTGCATAACAAAAAATAAAAATAAAATTGGAGGCAAGGAAATGGCAAGAAGGACTAAAGGAACAGAGGATAATTATCAAGAAATGGAGAGGAGGGGAAAAGGTGAGAAGGCAAAATCAAAAGGAACAGCCAAATAGACAACGACGGTGAGCAGGAAATGGGCAAAAGAAAGCACTGCTGGCTGCCGTGTGAGGGGGAAAAGGCATGTCACACCATTTCACTCTGCCTTCCATTGCAGCCACCACCCACTCGATTGCTCCCCACAAGACAGGGCTGGTGGTGAGAGAACCCAGGGTTGTGTGATCCCAGCCATGCTCACCTCTGCTCTCTTTACCCCCTACAGCTGGGTCTCTGTTAGAGCCTGAGCAGTGAGGCCTGGGGAAATCAGCCATATTTCCCCACCCGACTTGGGCACAGTCTTTTCCATAACTCTGGAAATATAAATGATAAGAAAGGCATGTTAGCACTCCAAAGACTGCCTTTTCCTGCCATAGGAAATCACTACTCGAGCAATGCCAACTTTGAGAAACTACTGAGCGTTTAATTCCAGGAGGTAAAACAGTTCTTACTTTTAGGAGAAATTTTACTGTGAAGAGGAGAAATAACGGGGCTAGGAGCAATTGTCCTGTCTGCTGTGTTTACACTGTCCAAAGTAGAACTTACCATCGTTAGCCCCAGTTGTTTCCCATCTCTGACTCTCCCTCTCCTTCCTCGGGTTCAGAAAGTGTGACACCAGCTTGGGCTCTCCTTCCTTATCTTCCACATTCAGTCAGTTATCATGTCCTGTTAATTTGCTTCTTTCCAGTATATCGCACGTGTATCCCCATCTCTTGTCTTTGGTCTCCAGACCTGGAGCTGCTCTCCCTGAAAGACATCCTCTGTGTGTTCTTACCCATCAGACAATGGATGACATACAGAGGATGTCCATTGCCCAATGGATAAACATCTGTCCATTGTCGGATAAAAGTTTTTGTAGCCCAGCACTGATCATTTTAGACCTTTCCTCCAAAAACTCGAATGGTATACCAATGTGTCAAAGCAGAGCTCAAGCTCTCCACTCCGGGAGTCAAAGCGAGCCAGCTAGATGTGGACCCTTATCTCTCGCAGCTGCTTCCCTTGGCTCATTCCGTCATTCTGCTCCCACGCTGTGCCCTGCCAGATGGTCATTCTTAAGCCTTTTCCACCTCTGAACAGTTGCTGAGAAAGTTCCCTCTACTTTCTCTTTCCCCTTCCTCACCTGGGGAAGTCCAATCCAGCCTTCAGGGTCCAGCTGAAATCCTGTGGAGTCCCTCTAAAGCAAGCTCTACCCTCCTCAGGACTGGCATGTGCTGACTATAAATCACAAAGGGGGTTAGAATATCTTTTCCAATTCATTGCTATATTTCCATGCCTACCTAGCACAGTGCCTCACATACAATAGGTATTCGATGATATGCAAATGAGTGCATGTAAACACGCACTTTTATAATCACAAAACCCCATACATTTTTATAATCACAAAATTTATATAAATCTAATTTTAATCCTGAACTTCTGTCACTTACTAGGCCCTCAATATGTAATTGTGTGAATTAATTGATGACTGAGTGAATAAGTGAATGGATTTTCCTATACTTTGTCATTGAATGAGATATCATAGGTCCCTATATATCATTGTCAGCTGGCCTATGCTCCTATTCATGCCTTTGCTCAAGAGCTTAGTAATACATTCCTAAGTTCTGAGAGCAACTGATAAACATTAATTTTATTTAATATGGTCCTACAGGGAAAATATAAATGCAAGAATCTGTACACATGTAAATGCAGCGTACTTTACATTGCAACAGAAGATGTTAATCACATAATTTAATGTTATTCTACTTTTCATTGTTCACTGAACCCTCTTGCCTGCGTTGATATTTTTGCCTTACAATGGGAATGATTACTGGCCACTTGAAGCTTTTTAAAAACTATCACTCAATCTCCCTCCCTAGGACTAATAGCATCTTTCTCTACAAATGGCTGCTGCAGGTTATTAGGCCATGCTTTCTTGGAATATTCTTTCATTTATAATTTTTTAATTAACCCAATTTTTTCTAATGGTAAGTTTAGTATCTGGAACAGCAGAAATAAATTGTATTGCTATATGACTTAATTCATTGTTGAAAAGAGACGGGAAAGCTTGTGCGAGTGGAAATCGATCAATAAATCAACACATCCTCCTGCCCTTTGCAGCTCCTCCTCCCAAAGGAGCTGTCACAGTGCAGGGACGGCCAGGGCCTCCAGCACCCTCTTGCTTCTGCACATCTAACTGAGAAAATGACCACACAAAATTGGAACTCAATTTTTTTTAATGTCAATCAACTGATATTACTTCCAACATAATATTTTCTCCCACACAGCATTAAAAATATATATGCACTAAACCTTCTGTCAGCTTAGAAAAGAGGCTAACAAAGTTTCACTCTATTTCAATAAGAGTGAGTCAATTTAGGGGCCTTTGTTGTGTCTAGAGGCGAGAATTTTTTTCTTGGGTTATCACAATGCCTTGGGTGTCAATCAAAGAGCCACACTCAGAGGACCAAGAGAATATCAGATGAGATCCATCATGAGGCTGAATTTTGGCCTGTATTTGTAAATGATTTCCTCAGCCGGGTCATCAATCACAAAGTCATCTGCATAGAGAGGATACCTCATTATTGTTCTATGGGGCTCCAATTAAGCAGGACTTGACAAACAGCTATCATGTTGGCAACCCATCCAAATAGTCAGTCAGCATTACCACAATTCGTGACCATGAGAGGAACCTGAGGCTCTCTGCTTCCTCTTCAGGTGAAGCCTAACGGAAATGAAAGATTTACTCCAAACAGCTTTCTGAGCATCTTGCGCCTCACGAAGAAGTCCCCTCGCGAAACAGTCATAGGCCCCCAATTCAATGTCTCATGTAGAATCATGAGTTAATGTCGACTTTAAATTCCTCTATGCAGGTAGATAGTTTGACACTAATGCTATGCCTTTCCATGCAAAATAATAATAATAATGATGATGATGATGATGATGATGATAAATTTTTATTCACTCTCAGAGCTCTTAAGAAGCCTTAAGCTTTGCACCGGCCCAAGCTCAGAAAGGTAACCAAGTTTAAGTGCAGTACTTAGTAGAAGTACAAATCATTGACTTAATTTTCATATTTACACAGAAGCGTTTAGTCTCCACCACACTGAGGGAGTTGCACCACTCCATAGGAATGATAGGTGTTCTCAGATCTTCTGGGAGAACTGCAGAGTGGCAGTTAAGCTGCCTTTGATTGACTAAGGTGATTTGATTTCCACTAATAACTCACAAGAGCTGTTAGGAAAATTGGATGGTATTTATAATTCTAATTTGTTTTACTCTGTGACTCTAGGAAACATCATTGTGGTAAATATATTGAAATGTCAGGGTTATCACTTGCCACACAAACTTTATTTTATTTTTTTCCCCACTGAACAAATGCCAACAGCTTAGCCTGCTGAGCCCAAGCTTATGTGAACTAGTGATCCTGGCAGCCGTTGGCAGTTCCGAGTGGCCATTTGGCCCGCCCAAGCTTACACTGCATAGATTCCCCGGGATGGCCTCCAACTTCAGGGTAGTCAGAGACTTTCAACGCTGCTGGGGCCCCATGTCATCCCGCAGCAGCAGGCTGCTTCCTAAGAAGCTGGCTCCTCTAACTGTTCCAAGAGCGAAACTTGAATACTGTTTTGGCAGCCATGCAGCACTATTCACTCTCTCCCCATGGCTGAAGAAACTTTTTGAGAATGCTGGGAGCACTGGTTCGGAATCTTCATCCAGAATGACTCTGAGGAAAGCCGCCCTGAAAGTTGAGACTGACTTCTTTGGCTAGTTCTGCTGGGAAGCAGGCACCATCATTCCGCACAGTACATGCATAGGGGAATATGGCTCCAAGGACAACGGTCCAAGTAATGCCAGTTCAGTTGCACCAGTAGCTTCTTCGTCAACAGAATGTCAGTCCTGTAAGTGCAAACACAGACACAGACACAGTGAGGAGTTTCAGGAATCCTAAACTGCTGTTCACAGTTTTTCCCATTCATTGGCAAATCTGACCAGATGACACAATTACTGTATGCCTTTTCAAAAGTGCATTATCATGTACTTTGTTACGGGTTTATGTTATATTTCTGTGAGATGCCATCTTCCAAATAAAACAAAGTAGATATAATGAGAGGAGATTGGCCAACCACCCAATATAGACAGTGAGCCAGCATTCTATGACGCTTTCTTTTATCAGCATGAGTTCAGCTCTCAGTGCCTTGGTTTCTGTGTCTGAATAAAATTAAGTTTTGTAATACCATATCCTGGCTTGAATTCACTTTCACTGTAAGGAATATTCTTTTTGAAAGATTTCATTTATTTATTTTCAGAGAGAGGGGTAGGGAAGGAGAAAGAGAGGGAGAGAAACATTGATGTGTGGTTGCCTCTCACGCACCCTCAACCAGGGACCAGGCTTGTATGTGCCCTGACTGGGAATCGAACCAGCGACCCTTTGGTTTGCAGGCCAGTACTCAATCCACATTAGCCAGAGCAGGAATGTATTATTAAAATTAATTTGTTTCAATGTGTTTTTGATTTGAAAGGCATGCTAATTTTCTATTTAATTTCTTTTAATTATGCAAAACATACATGGATCAAGAGTTGACCCTAAAAAGTACTGGACCCACCTATCCCTTCTCCCCCACTAGAGGTAACCATTTTTATTAGCTTTTGGTTTATCCTTTCATTATTTAAGTAGCAAAAAATATACTTATATATTCATATCCCATACCCCTCTTAGATATAAGGTAGCTTATCAGATGCACTGTTGTGTACTTCAGCATTTCCATTTATGCAAGAGATCACTCCAGAGCAGTGTGTACGTAGATATTCCACACTTATTTTTACAGATGCATAGTACTCCATTGTGTAATTGTACATAATTCATCTAAATCTCTGTTGCCAGACAGTGGATTTTTTCTAGTCTTTTGAAACGATAAGCAGTGCTTGACTCAACAAAGGTCGGCTAGTAAGGTACAAAAAAGTTAAGTAACTTACACACAAAGTTCTGTTTTTATGAGTTCCAAGGGCAAGGACCCAGAAATAGCACTCTTCAGTTTACTTATAAACTGGGACCTGCAAAAGAATCCCTTTGAGAATGTAGCGTTACTATACATAGATTGGCCTTCCTATGCCTAAGTGGGGCTGTCATAGCCCATTGTCCCCTCTTGCTATATCTGCATGCAGTTGGCCCACCTGATAGCCATTCTCTCTAGATTTTCTTCTGGGGTTCCCCTTCTGCCTCTGGCTGTTGCTCCAAAGAGTTGATTTTTTTGAATTGTCAAGGAAAGAATTCCCCCCATCTAGTTGATTAACACATCCATCACCTCATTTCTTTTTTCTTTTCTTTCTTTCTTTTTCTTCCTTCCTTCCTTCCTTCCTTCCTTCCTTCCTTCCTTCCTTCCTTCCTTCCTTTCTTTTCTTTCTTTTGGTGAAAACATATAAGTTCTACCCTCTTAACAAATTTCAACTATACTGCACAGTGTTCTCAACTACACTAAACTCTCCCTATTTCTCCCACACTCACCACCCCCATCAGCTCCTGAAAACCACTTTTCTATTCTAAAAGTTTCATTTTTTTTTAACATTCCACATATGTGAAGCTATGCACTCTTTGTTTTTCTCTGTCTGACTTATTTCACTTGGCACAATATCTTCAAGGTCCATCCATTTTGTTGCAAATGGAAAGATTTCATTCTTTCTCTTGGCTGAATAATATTTCATTGTGTGTGTGTGTGTGTGTGTGTGTGTGTGTGTATCACATTTTCTTTATCCAAGCTTTCTCTCACATCTTGGCTATTGTGAATAATGCTGCAATGAACACAGGAATGCAGATATCACTTTGATATCCTGTTTTCATTTCTTTGAATATATACCCAGAAATGGTAAATCTTATGGTAGTTCTATTTTTAATTTTTTTAGGAACCTCCATGCTTTTTTCCACAATGGCTGCACCAGTTTACACTCCTACCAACAGTGCACAAATGTTGCCTTTTCTCCACATTTTCACCAATATTTGTTATCTCATACCTTTTGATGACAGTCATTCCAACAGGTCTGAAGCAGTGTTTCATTGTGGTTTTGGTTTGTATTTCCCTGGTGATTAGTGATGTTGAGCACCTATTCATGGATCTGTTTGCCATTTGTAGGCCTTCCTGGGAAAAATGTCTGTTCGGTTCCTCTGACCCTTTTTTAATCAGAAGGCTTTTTTTTCTCTTGAGTTGTATGTGTTTTTATATGTTTTGGACATTTACTCTTTATCATATGTGTGGTTCGCAAATATTTTCTCCCATTCCATAGATTATTTTCTCATTTTGTTGATGATTTTCTTTTCTGTGCAGAAGCTTTTTAGTTCCACATGTTTATTTTTGCTTTATTTTCCTTTGCTTTTAGTGTAACATTAAAAAGAAAACCATTGACAAGACCAATGTCAAGAAGCTTACTCACTATATTTTCATTTTCTTCTGGGATTTTTATTGTTTCAGGTCTTACAGTCAAGTCTTTAATCCATAAAACGAATTAATTCTTAATTTTATTTCGATGCATTCAATTGGTTTATTCACCACTTCACAGAGCCCTACACCTGGGATATATAGTTTGAAATTATTCACTATATATTAAAAGAAATTACATTGCTCAGCCTTTCAGCTGTCTAGATCACTGTGTAATGGTTTTCCAGTACCCAGCTGTCATAAATCTTCCCCATATGCCATCCAAAAAGAGATGAGTTGCAAGGTTCTATTGCTGGACCTCCTGCCTTGCAATTTGATATCAATTAGATAATGTTGGCAAAAATGATCAAAAAGAACAAAAATGTGACAGTTATGGCTGAAATACCATTCTCCAGTTTTTTTTAAGAACTTGCTATAGAATATGAGATCACATCCTCTTACCCTTTCCAGAAAACATGTTGAGTTTCTTTATTCTATTTTATTTTAGTCTTTTTTTCTGTGAATCAATTATCAAACTAAAATCAAAGTAGAAAACTTTCAGCTGCATATTCACTTGCCCTGATTCTAGAAGAAAAATCTCAGTCTTTTTCACTCAAAGTTGGTCTAAAATACCATGCTACTTTTACAGAATATCCAGAACCGCCTTGTGATACTGTGTTGTTACTGTGTAACTCTAGACTTGATATAATAGTTGCAGTAAACTCACCTGCTCATTTAGTCCACAGTCATATATGAATATGACATAAAGTCACAGAACATAGGGAGATAATTAAGATAAAGATCCTGTCCTGACAATACCTCACTCTTATCAGGGAGATAGCACAAAATCAAAAAGTCATCATATAATAAATAGTTAAGTGCTATTAGAAAATAATACATCATGTTTCTCTTACTGCTTTCTACCTAACCAGATATTGTTTTTGTAATAGAAAAAATACATTTTATTACTTTAAAGAGTCTTCAGAGTTGAATATGTGCCTGTTGCCCAAGTACTGATTGTTTGGAACTCCAGAAACTTGGCATCTGAAGTTCAGGGGAGCCGGGGTCCTTCATCCTTGACCACTTTTCAAGTAGGCTAGAAATGTTACCTCCCTTTGGAGTTTTCAGCTCTTGAGTGCTTACATCTTCTCATCCTCAAAGCAAAGCAAAAACAAATGAGCACACAGTAAAGGAAGTTTTGTATCACAGGTGGTGAACACAAGGCCTGAGGGTCAAATCCTGCCCTCACCTTGTTTTATCTGGCCCAGCACCTTGTTTCTACCTGGTGGCAGCACCCAGCTCTCACTTAACTGATAAGGAGTAGTTACAATTATACATTCCTGAAATTACATTCAGCCCTTTGAAGGCAACCACGAGGCTGATGTGGTCCCCAGTGAAAATGAGTTTGACACCCCTGGTTTATATTATCTTTGCTAGACACAAGTGCAAATCCCTGTGACTGCACGTTTCTGGTAAGTTCTCTTTTCAACTAATCACACCAATGCATGGATCTTGAAAAATTCTGTGGTTTCTTTCTAACCTCTACAGCTTCTTTCATTTATTGATGGCCTTGTAAGTCATATCCTGGGTTGAGTACCTGAGGAAGAGAAGAAGTTCACTTAACATTAAAGAATAAACAGTTGGCCGGAGAGGAACTCTGCCATAGACCTCTAACAGAAAATATTTGTTTTATTAAAAACATTTCGACATTCAAAAATCCAAGTCCAACATGACCAATTTGTGGATAAGGAATAAATCCAAAATGGTTCCATCAACTCTAACACAATTAGATGTCTCATCATTCAATACCTGCTTGAGGATTGTGGTGAACTACTTCAGATACACTTCATTTTTCATATATTCTCAGGAAAAAAAATCCTAAAATTTAGCATATCTCCTACAAGATTTAAAATACCATAATTTTTTCTCACTTCTCAAGAGAATACTCTTTGGTACAGATGTTGAGAAAAATGTGAGCTTCGGGGAGTGATTTGACAGTTGGTATATGGAAAAGCCTCAAAGAGTGAAGTATTTTGATATAACTTAAGTCACATGAGACTGGATCAACTTCTGGAGTCAGCCTCATTAAAATGGAACTACCTGAGATTCTATTCAAGATTTCCCATCAAGAAAAATAAGCTCAAAACTTTCATCAATATCAATGTCCCCCACCCCATGTAGCCATGAAAGGTGATTATCTAACCTCAGTTTCCTGTCCAGTTTCAAAATCTCTCTCAGAATAGATATTGTCCCCTTTCTATCATATTAGACACTGTTTTCTTGTCACATATTAAATGTTATCTAAGATCTAATTTCTCTTCAGTCATAAAGAAAGATTAAAACATAATTTTCTATTCCAAATAAAAATATATGCAAAAATGCCTCCTTTTCTCTCCCAATGGCTGTTCTCAGCTCTTTTTAAATTCAAATCTGAATAATATGTCCGGTATTGTGAATCAGAAATGCACAGTCAGAGAAAATCACAAGATGGAGGCAAGGGAAAGGTGGCTCCCCTCCCGGCTCACCTCCTCACACAACCACGGCCAAAATTACAGCTAAACTACAAAACATCTGTCACCCAGAATTGTCAGAAACTGAGCTGTATGGAACTTCAACAACCAAAGAATTAAAGAAATCACATTCATTCAGACAAGTAGGAGGGGCAGAGATGCGGAGACACGGAGACGGAGATGTGGAACAGGTGGTCCCACACCCACGTGTGGTGGGTAAAAATCAGGAGGCATACCTCAGGAGTGCGGGATCTCAGTTCCTCACCAGACCACCCAGCCCAGGGTTCCAGTGTCAGGAGGGTAAGTCCCCATAACTTCTGGCTGTAAAACCAATGGCAGTTGTTGGCAGTGGAAGAAACTGCAAGGTTCTCAGGAGTTTCCTCATAAAGAGCCCACAGTGGACTTAGGAGTTATGCTGACTCACTCCCTCTGGGCTCCAGCCACCAGGCAGCAGGTGGAAGGGCACCAGTGGCATATGGGGAAAAAGTGAAATGTCCGGTATTGGAGTGAGTGCCAGGGGACAGCTTCCTCCCAGACAAAACTCCAGAGGCCAGACAGTGGCCACTGTCCCTTTTCTGAGCCCTCCCCCACACAGAGCCATGAATGGCCACACCATATCTGAGACTCCATCAACCCAGTTCGCACAGTTTGCCCCACACTGGCAATTACCTAAGGCTCTGCCCCAACCAACTTACTGGTGGTTTTTTCCATAATGGCAATAAATGCACAACGATCAACAACTGAATCTAAAAAACAAAATAAGCTAACAAGCAGAACAGAAGCAGAATCATAGATATGGAGATCATTTGGAGAATTATCAGGTGGGGGAAGAGGGGAAGAATGGGAGAAAAGGTGCAGGACTTAAGAAGTACAAATTGGTAGGTACAGCATAGATGGGGATGTCAAGAATAGTATAGGAAATGGAGTAGCCAAAGAACTGATATGCGTGATCCATGGACATGAACTAAGGGGATTGATTTCTGGAGGGAATGGGGGATACCA
Organism: Tonatia bakeri; assembly: GCA_004024845.1. Classification (NCBI taxonomy): domain Eukaryota; kingdom Metazoa; phylum Chordata; class Mammalia; order Chiroptera; family Phyllostomidae; genus Tonatia; species Tonatia bakeri. Next base: position 35,377 of record PVIA01010918.1, on the reverse strand, counting down.
GGTGGAGGGGAGCAAAAGGGGAAAAATTGGGACAACTATAATAGCACAATCAATAATACATATTTTAAAAAAGAAACACTAAAAAATAAAATCAAATAAAATTGGATATCTCAAATTTTTAAAAATTGGATAAATCAAAATTTTAAGCACAAATGTATAATTATATATTTATGTATTTCATTTTAATTTATAAATTTTTACTCACATACTTTCTATTACAACATGTTAAAGAACATATATATTTGACATTAAAGTATAAGAGTTCTAATTTTAAAAAGAAATGCACAAATGTATTTTTTTAATCTGATAGGATAGCTTTTTTAAAACATTTTTTATTGTTGTTCAAGTACAGTTTTCTGCCTTTTTTCCCACCACTCCAGTCCTCCCTGCCTCCCTCCCATTTCCACCCCCCTTGTTATTGTCCAAATGCATTTGAATTTTGTTTTATATAACCCTTTTTAGATCATAAATTCCAGTGGACCCATGACTACAAAATCCAATTTTTTAGAGTCCTATGTCCCTGGAATCTTTGAAGAGTGTTATTAAATTTGATTACCTATGACATTTAGCTTTATATGTCAACTTAACTGGTTAAAGAGATACCCAGAAAACTGGTAAAACATTAATTATTGATTTGTCTATTACAGTGTTTTTAAAGTATTTGTATCCATAGTATTTGAATCTAGACTGAATAAAGATTACCTTCACCAATACAGATGGCCATCAACCAAAATGTTGAGGGCCTTATTAATAGAATAAAAAGGCAGAGAAGGGGCAAATTTACTCTTTTGCTTGAGCTGAGACATCCATCTTCTCCTGCCCTGGGACATCAGCACTCCTGGTAATTGGGCCTTCGAACTCAGAGTTGAACTTACACACACATTCAGCTCCCCTAGTTCTCAGGCCTTCAGATTTGGACTAAATTACACCACTAGGTTTCCTGGTTCTCCTCACAGACAGAAGATCATGGGACTTCTTAGTCTCCATGGCCACATGAACCAATTCCTGTATAGTCTGTTATATATAAGAGAAGGTATATATATATCTCCTATTGGTTTTGTTTCTCTGGAGAACCCTGTCTAATACAGTTAACAAGTATAAAAGATACACCCAATTGAAAAGTTTTATCAGCTACATTTTCAAGCATTCAATTTATCAACAGATGTTTATGGAATACCTCTCATGTCAGGTACTGTGTTAGACACTGGGGACAAATAAGACACAGTCACTGGCCTCAGGGATCTCTTGTCCAATGAAAGAGAGAGACATGTAAATAAACAATTACAATGCAGTGAGACTGCAGTTTGTACAGGGGCAAATGGAGATGAGAAGCGAAATTGCCTAAAAATATGTGAGGAATCATAAAATGTTTCTTAGAGGATATTAAATTTGATAAAAAAGACTTTGTTTAATATGTGAGAGTTATTAAGAAAGAGTGTTCCAGCAGAGCACTCCATGTGTAAATGCCAAGGTGCAGGGAAGAACGTACAATGCATGGGAAACTGCAAATGATTCACTATACTGGAGCTTCAGGTTCATGAAGGGAAATGTTGGGACCTAAGGTTACAAATAAGCACCAAGAACAAATCATGAAGGACATGGAGGAATGGATCTCTCAGGGGAATCCCCAAAGCTTTTAATTAGGGTACTTCCATGGCCAGATTTATACAAGTTTCAGAAAGCATTCCTACACAAATTGGAAGCTAGACTGGAGGAAAGCAAGGCCAATATCATGGAGAGTAATGGGGAGTCTATACAGTAGTACTGGATGACTAATCAAACACTAAAATGGAAATAAGGCACCTGATACTTCTTAGGAAGTAGACTTGGCAAGACTTGGTAACTTAGATAAGGAAATAAGGAAAGAGGAGAGGTAAAGCCACCTTGCCTATGTATAATATATCACCCCTTCAAACTAAAGGTGGAAAGCAGACTCCCAGATTTCTTGGTAGACTTTGAGCCCTTGTTTAGAGGTTCTATCTGGGGAATACTGTTACTTACTATTCTTAATGGGAAAATATCCATTCATTTAGAAGGCTCATCTTTTCAAATCAATCAGTTTGGAGGAATAAAACATGAATGAAAAAAGAAGTGAATAGCTAGGAGCATAGAGATCAAAGACACATCACCCTTAAGATCAGCTGGGTGGTTGGTAGTGTTATTAATCAAGATAATGCATTGGGGAAGGAGTAGACCTGGAGAAGAAGGAACATTGGCTGTCATGAACTTCAGTTGGGACAATTTGAGATTAAAAGACCTTCATAGGTTCAGATGAGGATGTTCCACAGAGAGTTGTTTAGGTGGATCTAGAGCTCAGAGGAGAATTCTAGGGTAGAGATTTGTGAGACATCAGAGAATTGGTGATAGCTGAAGTTGCAACTAGACCTAAAGTATACATTGTATTCATTAGTAGTATATCAGGCTTGATCAAAATTAGTCAAATCCTTCAAACAATATTCATCCAATCAATCAATAAATAGTAACAACTTCTCGTGCAAGGACCTAAGTGAAGAGCTTGGGAAAGAACTGTGAATAAGACAGTGTTCAACTTCAAGACATCTATATTCCACCTAAAAATTCAGGTGTTAAACAACTAGTTACACAATATATTATTTCACTGTGTTTGGGACTTGGGCCCCTGAGAAGATATATAGAAACTTTAACTGGAGAAACAGACCTAGTTTAGGGCAAAGTAGAGGGTTTCATGTAAGCATCTATAGAAAACTACTTTGAGCTAAGTTTTAAAAGTGAATTAATTAACTAGGCAAAGAGGGGGGGGAATTATTCCAGGTAGAAGGAATAGCATGTGCAAAGGGGCTGGGACAGTAAGATGATAAAACACTTCAGGATAGGAAAGAAAGTCAATGAGACAAGCAGAAATGCATGTAAATATTTCATGTTACTAAGTTGAGTACTTTCTTTGGGAAAATATTAAGTAAATATGATCATAATATAGAACATGGGGTCCATACCACCTGGGATTTTAGGCCCCTTATTTAAGAACCCAAATCCCAGTTGATTAAAAAAAAAAAAAAAAAACAGGGAAAGCCAAAATATGGTTTGAAAACCAAATAGATTAATATAAGAATAACTTCATCAAATGGTGTTGAACTCCTTTTAGTTCTGCAAAGGCATATTTCTAACACAGAAGTCAGAAATCTATCTCTGAGATAGACTTCAAGGTTATAACTAAATTGCAATAAAACCACACTACAGAAGAGAATGCTTTTATTTTCATAAGTATTTAACTGTAAAATGTCCTCATAGCACTCAAGGTTCAGGAATAAAAAAGATCAAACATATTTTCCTACACAGGAGAAGGAAGTTATACAATCATTCATGGTCCTTTAGCCTCTTGGTGGTTCCTCTCTTTTCTTGCTAATACTTAATTTCTAATGAAGCCTGGCTACACCACATATGTTATTACCTGTCACCTTTTTATACCAAGACTCATAAAAACCAAGACTCAAGACAAGAATTGTGCAGTGCCAACCAGAGTAATTAGGAATAACAGCAACAAACATTCTTATTCCTCTTACTTCCAAGAGTGTTTTGGGTTATGTTTTCTGAATTATTGTTCAAGTATCAACTTGCCTATGTATATATATATATATATCACCCCTTCAAACCAAAGGTGGTAGCAGTTATACATTTAGAAGGCATTTGCATATAATTGGGACCATTCAAAATTGTTTCATGGATAAGATAAACACTGTCTGAGGTTTTGTGTCTTGCCCTACAGTTTTTTGAAGCTAACTTCCATGAGATCTTTCGTTACACCTAATGTTAACAAGGGCATTGCTTCAGCATCTCTGTTTCCTAGCAATTTCACGTGTAATGGCTGCAGCTCTCTCCCACACTGCACTGCAGAGCTACACTGGGGACCCACCAGAAACATTCCGCAGATCTGATTCCAGCAAGTCACGGGCCCAAAAGGGAGAAACACTTTAGTTTGGTCCTTTCTAATCAAACCCCAAATCCAGAGCTTCTTATAATATCATAAAAGCAAGACCATCACATTTGTGAAAAAAAGCAGAGCATATTGTAATGGGATCATTAAGATCAACTCTAAAGTATGTTCACGAATATCATGACAGCATTGTGGATACTAATTGCTATCTAAAAACACCACTCGAGTCTAAGTGCTAGTATTAGACAAGGGTGCGTTCTGTCAAATGCTATTTGGACCATAATTGAAAGCATCATTAAAAATTTACTGAAAGGAATACTGGAAACACCATAGAGGACAAAAGGTGTGCTTGAAGCTTCGTTCATTGTCAGTGATGCCACATCAAGTGACAAGCACTGGGATCTAGATAGGGGAGAATGGATTTAAAGGCAATGATGTAAAGCGCTTTTTCTTTTACATGAACACCAGTTCCAGGGCTGTGTGCCTTTGAGCTCGGTAAGCCACAGTGTGAGGAAGCATTGGAGGTCCCATGCACTTCCATCTACGAAATGTACCTACACCTTATGAATATTTGATCCAGCTACAAATTTGAAAAAAAATCACCAGTCTCTGAATTATTTAATTGTTTTTGCCAAAGCCCTAAATTATTTTTCCTGTAATAAAAAAAAAATGTATTGGGTGGGAAATAAGACTCCAAAGAGGCAAATTCTAACTCAAGCCCTAACAGATGAAGCTCCAGCCGTGCTGATTTTCTTTACGGCATAAGTGGTCTACTTGGCTGATAGCAGCAGAGACTGGGGTCAATACTCTCATTCCTGCCTGCTAGTGCTGCAGACTGCATGCATTCTCCTTTGAATTAACTTGACCACAGGCTATTTTTTGTAGGGTATAATTAAGAAATTGGCCAAAGTTCCTGCAAGAGATATAATGTTGACATGAATTCTTTAAAATATATAAACAAGCTTTGAAGACTAGAAAAGGCATAGTGAAAGAAGCAAATTCTCTTCCTTTAATATTTATGGGAAGAAAATAATCCAAATCTGGGAAGTGACTTGCAAGCATTAGCAATAGGTCAGGGGCAGGAATGTTGCATTTGACCATGGGGACCATGCAGGTGAGTAGACTTTGGGAAGGACTGTGAGGAGACGCTGTAAGGTGCTGTACCATGTGTGTGCATGTGCATGTTCATGTGCACTAAAATAATGATATTAAAGATTTATAATGAAAAAATTCATTATATGCTGAAAGTTTACCAAAGGATAACAGATTTAACACCAGAAAAATATGGGACAAAAAAAGTTAAAAAGCAAAAACAACAGCCAGCCAGTATTTCCATGGTTGTTTGAGGTGCTGACAAGGAAAGTCTTCAGAGAACTGTAAATGTCATGATGATAATGTTTTGGCTACATGGACTTTAAAATGTCCCCACTTTTTCACATGCTGGTAGTCATGCCCTTGTTCCTTCCCTCCCACTGAGTGTAGATAGGGCAGTGACTAGGTTCTAACCAACAGAATGTCTCCATGTATGTGATTGTAATGTCTGTCCTGAGAGGAGAGTCTCTCCCTTGTTGGTGGCAAGGAAGCCATGCTGGGAGACCCATGTGGAAAGGAACTAGGAACAGCCTCAGATGCCAGGCAGCAAGAACCTTGAGATCTTAGGCAGCTTGTCAGGAACTGAATGCTGAAAATTCTCCCCGCTTCAAGCTTCAGATCACTCTACAGCCCCACCCAATACCTTGAAAGCAGACTTATAAGACCCTGAAGCAGAGGATCCAGCTAAATTGTGCCCAGATTCCTGACCTATTGGAACTGTGACATAATAAATCTGTGCTGTCGTAAGTGGCTAAGTTTGTGGCAATATTGTTATACAGCAACCAATAACTGAGATAGACATCAAGAATTTTGACTAAGTTCTTTTATCCCTAAGGGCTTCTCCTTTTTACCATGTGATCACCAATTATGGACACTACAAAAAATAAAGATTACTAGGAAGCCATGTGAACCAAATTGTATGTCAAGATATCATTGAGGGGAACAATGTGATGCATAGAAGAAACTGTAGAACTGGTGCTTGTGGATCTCCATTTACCCTCCAAAGAAGATGACTTCTGACTTTCTAAAATAATGGTAACAATCTGTATTGTGTAGCACATACAGGTGTGCCAGCAAATGTAAGTAATCAGCCTATAGTACATTAGAAGGAGCTTTAGAGTCAGACAAATTCAGGCTTAAATCCCATCTTTGTTATTTCCTAGTTGGATGACATATTGATTCTCAATTTCCTCATCTAAACAATGAAAATAATCAAACCAAACCCAAACAGTGTTGAGAAAATGAATAAGGTATACAACATTGGGATGGAAAATAATAGTTACTCAATAAGTACTAATTCTCTTCTCCTTTCTTTACACCATAAGATCAGTGCATCCTAAATTCTATAAGAGAATATACATTTTTAATCAGGGAAAGTACAACACTAAAAGAAAATGTGGCCCTAAAAGTATTAGAGACACTGAAATGAAAGTCTGATTATATAATTATGAATAATGTTAACAAAGAGGAAACATCCTAGGGAATCAAGATAGCTGCTTAGAGTATCCTCCAATACATTCAATTTTTAATAAAACAATGATAAAAAAAAGAATTACATACTCACGGATTCAGAAGAGAAAGAAGAGGAGAACATGAAAGCTTACAAAGAATGTCACAAAGTCCACAGGCCAGAAGTTAACTTTGGTGAAAAGTATAAAGACCAAAAAGAAAGCATTTATTGTGCTACATTTGAAAAAAGACATGAAAATAAAAGGGATCTTTTTGAGAAAGATGGTATGATATTATCATGTGGTATAAATAAAACTACTTTTACTTTGCAATCATTCTCACCATGGAAGGTGATCATCAAATAAAAAAGTGAAAAATAAACATAATTAAGACATAACCAAAGATTAAGAATGTGGAATTGATAGGGAAATTGTGTCTGGGCTCGGATAATTTACTCCTGGGGTGAAGAGTTTGTAAAAACAATTGAAGAACCACTGTCAGTAATTTTTTTAAATTCCCACAGAACCAGAGAGGCTAAAAAAATTATAAGTGGGCAAAATTTTTCATTTCAACTTCAGACCCTTGATACTGATACCCAACTAAATGTTTTAATGGATAATTAAATAGATTGTTTGTAAGCACTTTGAGGGGAAACCAAGTATAACTAATATCCAAAATGGGTTCACTAAGAAGACATCAGGTCAAACAAATCTCATTTATTTTCTAACAAAGTTATTGAATTGGTAAATTAGAAGAGAGTGGAACCATACTTACAAAGTCTTGAAGTAAAAATTGGAAGAATTATTGCATATTTAGCCCAGAGAAAAAGACTTGAGGGAATTGCTGTCTTCACATGTTTCAATGACTGTCATGCAGGGTTAAATCATTGAGCGTCATAGCATCCTTCAACTCTCAGCTTAGACAACTGAGGAAGTTGTCTCTGATCATTCAAGTTCAGATTTGATAGCCCTCCTCTATGTTACTATAGCACATCTATATTTCCACTCTCATAGTACTTGTCAGACTGTGTTATGACTACCTGTTTAATTGCCTACCTTTCCAGTGAATTCATAAGACAAGATTTATAAGGCCAAGGACACAGTCTGTCTATTTCATTGCTTTATCCAGAGTCTAGCATTGTACCTTATACATGGAGGGTATTCTATAAATAGTTGCTAGTGAAATGAATAAGTAAATAAATGAATTAAAAATATTTGTCACTGAGATATAGTTTTCATCTCAAAACAAAGGAGAAATTTCTTATAACTAAGAATCTTCGATTTCTTCAAAAATCTTAACTTCCTTGTTGTTATTAAAATGTTCAAGAATAACCTTAAAAAAGACAATCATTCATATGGTATTTTGTACAATGGAAAGGAAGTTCAATTAGTTGACCTCTAAACTCTCTTCTCACTCCAGATTCAAAGCCATGTCAGCTTTTATTTATCTGGCCTAGAACAGGACTTTGCTCAAGCAGATGGTTAATAAATTCTCAGTAACTAAATGATCACAATAAATGTAGATTGTTTCTGAAGTGAAAAGGACAATTAAGATATTAAGTTCAACTACACTGTTTCACAGAAAGGATGTGCAGTTCCAGTTTTAAAGGTATATGTGACTTCTCAAAAGTCACAAAGCTATTTAAAGCAGAGCCAAGACTTGAACTGATTTACTCTTATTTCCATCACTCCAGGTTGCCTTGAAACTCTTTGCAGAAACATCTAACGTCAAGAAGCCTTGAGTTTCAGGATAACTAGGCCACAGTCAACATCTCTGTAGTCAAAAGCCAAAGGGTCAAGTCATCGTTGTAATAACTCTAAGAAGGATGTTGGACAGGACCAGGAGAGACAACACACAGACCAGAGGAAAAACAAATATATATGGAGGATGCAAAAGGAGGTTTACAATTGTAAGTACATGAAACAGAGTTTATTCCTGTATTATTATATATTAATTATATTATTTTTCATATGAACAACTGTAAACCTAATTTCATATATATATATATATATATATATATATATGAAAACCTAATTTCATATATATATATGGCATTCAAGTTTACAGTAAATGTTGAGGTCCTTTGTTTTTTCCATTGCTGGTCTATATTAATCTAAATCGTCACAAATTTGCCAAATCCCCATGTGATTTTACACTCTTTAGCTACACCACAGTCCACAGGTCCAGAATCAACAGAAAAGACTTACCCAACAATGTGTCCTAGCATGACAGGCATTTTGTTGTCTTTTGTTAAACTGGCTGACAAAATGACAGTTACAGTTCTACCTTTGTCCATTCCAACAATATTCATGGAGTGCCCATGGCATGGCAGCTATTTTGGTTACATATTGCAAGGCAGAGCCCCCACCCTCAAGGAGATCATAACCAAGTACCAGGTATCATGGGAATGACTTCACTAGAGGTATGTCAAGTTCTACAAAAGTCCAAACAAGGGATACCTAGCTCAGACTAGAGGAAACAGGACTTGCCAGAGGAGGTAATGCCAGAGGTGACTCTTGAAGTAAATTAGAAGTTAGCAGGCTGCACAAGAGGTCAGCAGCTTTTCAACAGCATTTGTAAAAGCAGGAACCAAAAATGGTCTGGTGTGACTCTTTCAGGACTGTGTGAAAAAAGATCTTTAACAACTTTTGTCATTTTGATACAGACAGGGACAGATGTCGAGGAGTTCTCCCTCCCATTTAACCTACTGTCGTTGTCTTATTTCAGGCTGTCACTGCCTCTCTCTGGAGGTATTATAACAACTTTCAAACTGCTCTTCCTTCTGACTATCTTGATTACCATTTTTCAATTCATCCTCCACACTTCAAGAAATTTAGCTTTCCAAAACACAAATATGATCATGTCATTCTCCAATTCATCTTGGCCTATGAGTCGAAATTCAAATTTCCCACTGCAGTACATCGACATTTTACATTCTGGCCCCTGGCCTTTCTAACTTGATCTCCTGCCTCTTTGCTCCTCACCACTTAAAATGCAGTAATACATAAGTACTCAACAAACACTCCCATCCATGCCCCCTCACACTGCTGACCTTCAGGCATAGTATTATTTCCTCTCCCTAGAATGCCTTTTCCTGGAGAGAGCTCCAATTCACGCTTTAAGATTCTCTTAAGTAAAGCCTTTCCCAACACATTTAGGAAGTTACCCCTTTGTCTTCCCACAATCCTTTGCACCTATCTCTCTACCAAATCAATTTGCAAATTGTATGAGTCTCTTTCTATGTAACTTCCCCATCCACAGGAGTAATCACATCTCAGTTTTCTTTGATTTGCCATTACCTTTCAGAATTAGCCAGTGCCTAGCAGACAATAGGTATTCAGTGTTTGTTGAATGAATAAATGAGCCACCATTTATTTATATTAAAATATAAAATCTTCATTAGCTTGGCTTTTTATTTAGACCTACCATCATTGTATTTCTGAGGGTAGAAAACATGTCTGACTTCTCCCCTTTGAGGTACAACTCTGGCAGGTGCTGTCTGCCAAACAACTGACTCCAAACGCAGCAGACAGGCCTCCAGTGCTATGAGGAATCGCAGAGCACAGAGCCCTACTAGTAAACAGTTACCATTGTCTTTATTATAAACAACCTGTGTGTGTTTTAAACATCTCATGAAAATTGAGTGTGATAATGAAGGTTACTAATTTGAAAGCACATCACACAATGTTACCAAAAACACGAAAAAAAGTGCCTTGAGACAAAGGCCTAAAAGTAAGTTCTTCCTGCCCTGGGATAAATTAATGTGTGTAAATAGGAAGACTCCCTGAGGAGTCTTCACACTGTTGCTCCCCGTGAGGAGGGGAAGGGACACTTGTTCGCTTTGTGGACAGTCAACAGGCAGAGCTCACCCTGGAGGCTGCTGGTCATTCCTGTCCTTTCATGCAAACTGGGCCCTCATCCTTCCATCATCCAAAGGACCATATGCTAAGGAAGAAGGAACACTTACACATGATTCCTGTCATAAAAGTTAATTCCAAAGTCCAAATCTTTCCCAGTACGTGGAAAAACACTTCGAGGTATGGATGGTTCAAAAGACAGATGGCTTCTGGAAAAGGTAAAATCGATACTGTACAAAAAAAAAAAGACAAAGAATATGTATATATATATATTCTCCAAAACCCAGAATTTATTTAGAAAAAATTATGTATTTATTCTTACATGTTTAAACTTCAGCCATCTTCAAAGTACTCTCCATTTGATGCAATATACCTATCAAGACTTTTTTCCACTGCTCAAAACAGTTTATGAACTTGTCAATTTTGATGCCTTTTAATGATTCTGCCATTTTTGTTTCACCTCTTCCAAAAACACGAAAAACATTTGCAAACATTTCGAAAAACAGTGGCAAACATTTCCCTTTGATGACTTTTTTCATCCAAGGAAACAAAAATAAGTTGCTTGGGGTGAGATCAGGTGAATAGCGAAGGTAGAATATGGGGGTCATGCTGGTTTTGATCAAAAACTACTGAACACTCGGCATGGCGTGAGCAGGTACACTTGTGAATCACCCATCAAGAAATGGGCAAATGCATTGAGAGAGTCTTCAAAGAAAATTCACTAAAGCCAAATGCAGCCTCTCACAACAACAGCAGCTGGTACAGTGTGCAGATGGGTTCCTACAACACTCACCTAGCAGGGAAAGCCTGTACTACACATTTGTGAAATTAATGTACTATTTGAAGGTAAGTCAGTCTTCCCACAATTATTTCATGGCTGTGAATTTTGTGTTGATGCTGGCTAATTAGCCAAATATGAATTATATATGTGTATTTTAAGTGTGTATGCATATTAAAGGGTTTTCCTCCTTTATTATATTGTGAAGCAAATCATTTGATGTAGCTCTGCATAAAGCTCTAATACACATCAAAAAGCAATCAACAAACTCTTTGATTACATCATGCAGGATAACTTAGATGGTTTTTAATCATGATTATAAAAATATAATTAGGTAATTTCATGTTTGTTGTTGAATATATGTAGGTGAAAGTGATCCTCCAAATAGAAAATGTGGGCAACATTACACAGAAACCACAACACAGCAGTATGCATGAGGCACACGCACACATGCACACACATGCACACACACACACACAAACCACAGGGCCTTTCACCAGCATAACAGCAGCCCTCATACTTAAAAAAAAAAAAGAATATAGTTTCTTTCAAGATGCCAAAGAAAATCTTATTTAATAAACTGATTACATAGAAATAGGTTTGAAAATGCTTCCCTTTAATGTCATCATAAACTTTAGCTCTTGCTTGCAATTTAAAACAAATCTTCCCTGCCATGGCCCCAACAGAAAAGAGGGGGAAAGCCCATCAGTGCTCAAACAGTTCATGTGTCATTAGTGACCACTGGGAGTAGGTACAGTCATGGATCTGGTAGGCTAAATGCTTGTGCACTTGTGGCCTTTTCTAATCCATTTGAAATAAACCTGATACTTATTTATCTCCAATCACCCAGTTTACAGTCGAAAGGATCTGTAAGTTCTCATGCAGGAGGATGAATCACACACAAGCAAACTGCTGGCTCAGCCAGCCAGCCAGGCATCCTCACTGTGGCCATGGGAGATGACAAGGGGAACCCCATTCTCCCTCTCTGGGACAGCCTCCATCCCCCAGAATTCCTTGGTGGACACTCCCAAGCCATGTTTTCTTTTTCCCCTGTGCAGTCAGAGTTGATTTTTGGCCCCATTAGAAAAATCCATCCTTCCTAGACCATTGCGGAAATCATGTACAAGAGCCTGGGGTCGCACTTGGAAGTAATTTGGTCACCAGCAAATTGGCCTGTTTTGTTGGGAAATTCAAAGAGTTGCAGCACCATGACTTGAATGAAGCCACAATTAGAGTGGCTTTCTTCCAGCACTGCGTGTAATGTTTTACCACAAAAACACAACGTTGCTGTCTGTGCACACAATTTTAGCATTTCTGGTTTTTATGCCATCTTACCTACAAGAAACTCCCAGCTGTTATAATTTGTCTCATCCCTCGCTGTCTTGTAGAACCAGCCTTTGTTCCTTTTTTTCAGTGCCAGGGACTTGCTGCGTTTCACCTGATGTGATTTGTCCAGGCATTAATAATGCATCTTCAAGATGCAAGATGCATGAATTCCTTTAGTAACAGATCTGCTGGCAGAGGGCTGTTTTGTATTGAACAGCTTTGCTGAAAAACGGGAAGGCGAGGGGACAAAGGGTAGGTCATCAGTCTCAGGAGTGAGGGTTATTGGTTATTTCAGAACATCATTCCAACTGGCTTAGGGTAAGAGCGTGCTGCGGACTTTGAATAATAGACCAACAATTTCTCTAAAACAAACAAACAAAAAAAATCTTGCCAAACCTGCAATTTGTCCCCAGAGGGGACAGTGACTTGCACACACAGATGATAGTTCATGAAGTCCAGGGCATCTGGCTATTCTCACATCTCACTTGGTACACATCAAGGGAAATTTCCCATTCAGAGGTCCTTACTCTCCCTTCAGACTTTGGGGCACACTCCAGCAGCCTCCTGAGTGGCTTCGATACGACTGTTGTTGTTGTTACTCATATGAATTTTTTATCATCTTGCATTTGTGAAGAGCTTGTATTTTCAAGCTGCTTTATAATCATTAATAAGTTATTTCTCACAATTATCCTGAAAAGTAGGACAGGGTTACAGTTAAGGGAAAATCAGCATAGATAGGTTACAACACAAAGAGTTCACAGAGACTATGGTTACCAAAGTTGGAATAAGGACACATTTAGAGGGCCACCTCATCTCCTAAACCAAACAGTGACCTCTGGAATGGTAATGTGAACAATTTAAGGCAAAATGTGGAACTCAATGAGAAAAAAAAATCAGGAGCTTAGTGGACATAACCATAAACACTGCTGGAATATAGCCCAGCTTCAGATGATCAGGTTTTGAACTCAAGGCCAGCAATACCACCTGGCTGCAACATCTTAGATTTTTCCTCAGAAACAATAAATTTACTATATAATGTTGAAGTCGGAAAGTTCAGCCACAGACACAGTAGCATGTGCCGATGACCACTTAACTTCCAGTTTCTGAGGACTCCTGACAGGACTTGTCAATATACAACCAAACCACACTCTTCATATGCTCATTACACTGGGTTCACCTGCCTCCTTCTCCCCTTCTCCCCACTGCCAACCACCCCCCCAAAAAAAACCTCATTTAATCAATAACATTTGCTTTCAGGGCAGCTCTCCTTTACTGCTGTTCCATCTCTGTCTGGGTTACCATAGCAACTATTCTCAGAGCAGTGTGATACCCAGTTTATACATTTCAGCCCTGTCACATGACTGACTACCTGCTTCTACTTTAATCATTGCTAGAGGGAACACTCAAAAGTGGCTGCTTCCTGCTTCCTGTTGCAGTCCACCAAACTGCCCTCATGTTTTACATTTCCTCCCACAACCTGGAAAACACGTGTTAATTGTGCTGACTCCCAAAGCAGAGAAGTGGTCCATGAGAGAACCCAAACTGCTAGAATTAACAGAGTCATCCAGGCCCTCACAACGAAATTCCTCCTTTTCCCTATAGAGGTGCTCTCAGATGTGGCAGCCCCCACTTTATCTTTTAGACCTTAATTGTAGATTAAAAGATGTTCCTGACTTCATCCTAGCCTGAGATCCATCATCCAGCAGCCCCATGACCTCTGAGCATTTTTGTAGCCATTTCATGGGCCCCCTGCAAGGCAAGACCTGGAACTTGGGACTCTCAGGAGCCTCCCCTGTTGCAGCTTTGAGGGTCCGTTTAAATCACATTATAAACCTAATGAAACACAGCTAATGAAGCACAGATGTCCTATCAGATTTGGAGCTCCAACTCCCTATAGAAGCCTAGTAAAAATAAACGAAAGGAGGCTTGTATCCATGGAAATGGGCAGCTCACACGTTAATGCTTCCCCCTCACCCATTTATGAGTTCATTACCATCTCTAATTCCAGGGCTTCTGAAAGCACTTGTGGCTTCTGGGTCAGTCACTTCCTGGAAACTCAGGACGGGCTGGGCTCAAACATCCTTGGCTTGGCCTCTTTATTCAAAGACAGGGGAAAGTGAATAAGTGCATACTCCTTATGAACTGCACAAGTTCCTGGTTTATTTTTGTTTTTCTGTTTTGTGATACAGCGGTGAATCTAGAGTCCTGTGTCCTCCTGGGGCCTAGAAACGGGCCTTTCATGGACCAGACTTCCATGTCTGTTGACAGTAACACCCCTGAATTAGATCAGGAGTGATCTGGACCAGAGTGCTCTTCTGTCACAGCATCGATTACACCTAACAATCGTTCCTCCTTCAGATTGAGACGTTAAGGTTCCCTCATCATAAGATGCTCTCAGAAGTTCCTACAGTAACTACCATTATTTGACAGGCTCATGAGGGAAAGTGTTAAAAGGGGGTGAATTCTGTTGGGAAATAAGATAAGACTGAACCCAGAGTTTGAGGCACTCCTTGGGGTAACAGGTGTAGGCGGGTCACTGAGGGAGACCTGGGATGGACCACAAGGACAGCAGCTGCCCCGTGGTCAGGGGAATCCATGAGAAGAGAGGACATGCTACAAAAAAGAAGAAAAGGAGTGTGAGTGTAGAGCATCTTCAGAACCAAAACTTGCCTTGATAAGAATAACTGAGTGACTTCTTTGGGGTGTAGAACGAGGGATTATGGGCCATCTCCACCCATCAGAAGCCTTGTTTCTTCTTTTAGTTTTTTGGTTATGAGTAGCATTCATCTTCTTAGTTATTTGCTTATAGAAAGTAACAGTTCACATTGGAGCCAAAGTGGTTCTCCCAGGGCCAGCACTTGGGGACAACCCTTTGCATATTTTATTTATTTATTTTAAATTTTATTTTTCAATTACAATTTACATTCAGTATTATTTTGTATTGGTTTCAAGTGCACACCATAGAGGTTAGACTTTACAAAGTGGTTCCTCAGATATTTCAAGTACCCACCTGGCACCATACATAGTCATTATAATATTATTAACTATATTCCCTATGCTACACTTTACATCCCCAAGACTATTTTGTCTACCAGTTTGAAGTTCTTCATGCTTTCTTTTTTAGATTATAATTTTAAATTCTTAAATTCTCAAAGATGTCTTCTAAAGGAAAGAGTACATGTTCTCAACTCACACTTGATCTTAGCAAAAAGGCTGAGAAGCGATATGTTCTCAACTTAAAAGTAAGTATCTGAGTGTCGATAATACTTTGCATTAAAGTGCCCCATTAGAGACTGGTGAAGGTCTTGGTTACTTAATCCATCTTGGAAACAGGGAAGGAGAAATATTACAGATGAGAAAACTGAGGCACAGTGTAATAGAACCTCCTGGGGCCATGCATTAGTTGTGAGCAAGACAACCGAGGCTCCTCACAATACATTTCAGACCCCAAGTAAGAAAGCATTACAAGCCCTAAACACTTTTTCAAAACAATCAATTTTGTCCACCGTAATAGCTGAAAAATGAATGCTTCATAAAAATGGTCCAAGAAATTAAAGCTTAGGCTTGTGATTATTACAGTGATTTGTCAGCGGTAGTGTGATTTTTGGAAGAGTACCAGCTGTATTAACAAGAGGATAAGAGTGCATGCAGTTCATTTTTCATTTGCTTAATATAGACGTCTTTGCCTCGCCAAAGCAAGAGCTAAAGAGGGGTGATAAAGCATCAGTGATGCAGCAACATAAGCAACTTCACGGAAAATGATTTAAGCCTTTCAGTCCTCACTAACGTGAGAGATTTTTATCACTGATTTACTGGGAGAACTGTCTGAACTGTCAGAAATAGAAACAACCCTGAGCCAAAAAAAAGAAGGGGAGAAAGTTATGTGAGTAGCTGGGACTATGTACCTACTCTCTACCATCTGACTCAGGACCTCGGAGGGGTGAGATGTGTCACAAAAACTAAGCTCAGGGACATGTATGCTGATAGGGAAAGTGTTGAAGAGCCATCTGCTTATAACGACAGCACGTGAGATGTGAGTCATGGGTGAGCAACTGTTGCCTCAGTGCTTTCTTCCCCAAGTTAAGACAAAGACGCTAGATTTGAGGAGTAAACTCATTTACTAGGCAAAGCTGGCTAAACAGCTCCTAGCATTCACTGGTAGCACTACTTTTCCTTGCTAGCCAGCTGCCTTGTTTTCTTCCTCGGCCATTTATTCAGCCCACGCGCTATCATACTCAGCAACACATTCCAGCTAAACTCATAGAACTTCTTCAATACTTAAGGTGCTTAACCAAGTCAATTTTTCCTCCACAATTTCAAAGGTGAAATAAAGACCAAAAGTGTCAGAATTCTTTTCAAGCACCTATCAGTAACTATTGACACTTTCAATTGAGAGATTCCCAATTCTTGACAGAGTGGATGCTTTGAAGTGAAGGAGATGAGAATTTTAACTTTCAGAGGTCTCAGAGTTAACCTTGGCTCTCCCCTACCATCCCAACCAGAGAGCAGGTGTGTGACAAAGAGGAGGCAGTCGGGGTAGGAGTAGAAACCCACTGCCTTGTGTTACCGTTTCCTCATTACCACTCTCTCCTAAGTTGATAACAATTGCAAAAACTTATCTTCTTGGGGAAAGTCTACAAAGAAGGTAATATTGGGGGTTGTGGAATGAAATCCTCAGGAAAACATCTTAATAATAATGCTGTGTCTTAACAAAAACAGAGGAGTGCTATTACTTTCTATACAGAAAGTATGTTTCAAAGTACTTTAACATCTCTTTGCTCGTGTGTGTCTTCAGGATCCTACAAGGGAAGGAAAACATTTCACACACGAGCTACCAGAGCCAGCACCACTTGACAGCCCCACCGAAAGCTGGGCACAGGTTCAGACTAGAACCCAGCTCTGTCATTGCCTGTCCTCTGCTCTCCACTCTGTGCTGCCACTTTTTTCTAAAATCAAATACTCAAAAAATAAATTGGTTTTATACTTTGACTTGGTGTCTCTACTTCTTCAGGAAAAGCACAACTAATATATAATGACATGACAAAAACAGCAAATTCTATAAAACCATATCTTGAAAATGTAGTGCTTCATTCTTGGATTAGAAATAAAGCTATCTCTTGCTTTAATTGAGAAGTATAAATACATTTTTACAATCATATAATTTTAATATTAATGAACAATTGAGTTCAAGTCACTATATTACCAAATATGTCCTGGACTAGGGAGTATTTGATACTTAATCTCTAAGTATCAATTTTTCCCTTCGTAAAATAAGGGGATTAAACCAACTTATTTATGCTATCTTTCTTTAAATCTAGATTTCACGAATCTAAAATCTACCTTTAAGGATACTAACCTGTCTTCACAAACGCTCTATCCCACTAATCCTGCCTTACAATTTCTCCACTAGGAAAGGACAAGCAGTGCTTTCTCCTCTGTTCCCACTCCAGTGCTCCTCACAGACTGAGGAGGAGCAGTTAGGTGTACGCAGAGGCTCTGCAGTACTTACCAATTCTGAATACCCCAAGACCCCAAAGGGAAAGCAGCCAGGGCAGGACTGCAGAAGAACAGGTGCCTGAAAATGAGTGGAATTCGCACAGCCAGCTTTCCTTCTTCAGAGCATTGCTGTGCCCTTTTCCAAGGAGTCCACAAGCTCTTCCCTGTCAGCAGCCTGGTAACCTCTGGCTGCTCTGCAAGGACCCTGCTGTTCAGCTGGACAAAGGACAGTAAACGGAAAGAGGATCTGCCCCAGGAAGGACAACTTATGAGACACGGCCCAGAAAGAAATTATGCCCATCATCTACATTTTATAGGAAAGATGAGGGAAATAATGAATTAGGCATCAAAGATCACTTGAACTCCTGCCCTCCTAAAGTCCTATCTGATAGTCTGGTGATGATGATGACGATGATGATGATGATGATAGTGGTGGTAGCATATGTCAATCAATATATCAATATTTGTATGAATAATCAACTAAATGTTTTATTAAGAAAAATTACTAAAATATATTTGGCAAAACTTATATTTCCACCCTTACGGTTATCTTGATAAATCCACTCTGAACCACTGATTTGAGAATTTATGAGAAAAATACATCTAGTTGTACTATCTTGCTCAATTCTTTCATGTATTAACTTATTCAACAAATCAGTTTATTGCCTTCTACGTGCCAGGCACCATGTTAAGAATAAGAGAAGAAAAGCCAGAAGGACACAGTGCCAGCCCTCAGAGTCCGTACTCACCAGGAGAACCACCGACACCAACAGCAATGTAAGTGCCTTGATGAAAATACCACAAAGTATAGTGATAGCCTAGGAGGAGAGAACTTGAACAGAGATTCACTTCAGAGAAATAAACAAAAAAAAACAGGTTACCATTTAAAAAATAAAATGACTAACCTTTTCACAGTAAATGATTTAAAGAAAAGAAAATATAATTATGAGGAAAAGACCCTTAGAAAAAGACGGACGTGGAAACATTCAGGTGTCATAGTCTGGCAAATTTAGAGGGCGGGTGCACATTAGACGTGTTTCAGTGCAGGACTGAGATACTGAGAGAACTTGAGTTACAGCAATTTCGATTTCATTTATACAGAAATATCCTTGCCTTTCTGTAAGGCACTTAACTCTTGCTGAGCGTTGAGAATTGGCAGGCCCTGACCGGTGTGGCTCAGTTGGTGGGGCATTGTCCCACAAGGTGAAAGGTCTCCGGTTTGATCCTCAGTCAGGGCACACGCAACAGGGAACCAACTGATGTTTGTTTCTCTCCCTCCCTGCCCCTCTGTCTAAACTTTAATAAACAAGTCTTAAAAAAGAAAAGAAAACTGGAAGAACATTTAAGGGTCTCTATAATGCATTTCATCGTCTTTGAGCAATCTGCTTCTGTGGTAGGTGGTGAAGGGAATGCCATCAAATGGACTCAGCAAATGGAAATAAATCTGCTGATATCTCCAGGACTGTTTTTATGGCCAAACTTGCACAACCAGACCTAAGCACATAATTGACGCGGCCTCACCCAGACACTCTGCCCCATCCTGGACACTGGCGCAGTGGTAATGACGTTTGAGTACTGCCCTGTCATTGCTTGGACTGGCACAGGATTGCTGACAGTGTGTTGTGAAAGCTTTGCTGTTGGGGCTTTACCCATCATTCCACCTCAGTCCTGAGGCCACGAAGGTGCCTGCCATAACCATCCTTTCCCGGGGCCGATCATTCACAGTCCTTTATTCCTGCCAAACATGTCCACTCTTCATCCCAAAAGGCAAGTCATCCAGCCACCATTTCTACTGAGGTCTGGAAACACGTACCTTCTGGTTTGGTTTGGTTTGGTTTGGTTTGGTTTGGTTTGGTTTTGCTCTAGCATTCTCCCTCACCTAGCTCTTCCCTCCTTTTCCATCCATTTCCCTTGCTCTTCATCCTCTACCCTTCCTCCCTCTTGCGCCCCACATCACTGTGCTGAAGAGCACTTTCTTTGCAGACCTGTTTGCCATTCTTTCTATGAACACAGCATCCACTTCCTGCACATACCGCCTTTTATAAGTAAGGAAGAGGATTTCTTTAAACAAGACATAATGAATCTAAAAATCTATTTATACATGGCTAAAAGAAGTTGCCACATTTTGCCATGTACTTTTGCCCAAATTTTTGATGGAAAATAAGGATGTTCATAATACATGGGTAGTAGCTAAAAAATACCTTGTATCTGTTCTTGTGTTTTGTAATTATTTGTTACATAAAATTTCTTGTGCCATAGTGTGTTCAAAAATAAATGCTAAAATTCCTTTATAATACAAAAAAACAAGTATCTAAATATAAATAAATAAAATATTAAATTAAAAATTAAAACAGAAGATTTTTTTTCCTGAAAGTTTGGGCCAAAAATGTGGGTGCACATTATACATGACAAAATGCAGCAAGTAAGGAGCAAAATTAAACCCCTTCCATTAAAGTCAAGGTCAGGACAAGAAATTCTGCCATCATCTATGACCATCATACACATGGTCCTGGCCAATACAAGAAGTACAGAAAAGAAAATGAGATATGAAAATGAAAAAAAGAAAGAGAAAAAATTTATTTGTGTATAATGCATTATTTAACTAGAAATCCAAAAGAATCAACTGGAAAACTATTATGACCAATGTAAGAGATAAATAACATTGCCAAATACAAGATTAATATACACGAACCACTAGTATCTTTATTTTTCAACAATATCCACTTAGAAATGTAATAAACAAAGGATCTTATCATGACAACAACAAAACATTAAGATTAAACCTAATGATTAATGTGTTAAAAGACTCAATATTTTATATGTAACTATTCTCTCCAAATTAATTTATATAATCAAAATAATTTGAATAAACTTGGCATACTAATTATAAAGTTCATATAAAGGAAGAAAGGATTAAAATTATTTGAGAAAATAAAGAATTAAAATGAGAACTTACATGATAAAATAAAATATTACATATACTATGTAGTTACATAAATTAATATAGTGTGATAATTGTGCCTTCTGATCAACAGAAAAGAATAAAGAGAGAGGAATGAATAGAAAAGTCTCATATACATGTGAGTTTTATGCATAAAGTCAATCAGGGGTTTTAAATGAGTGGAGAAAGGGCAGCATAGATGTGATAAATAGCCCTAAGAAAACCACTCCTGTACTTTGGAAGAAAACTCAGATTTCTACATCGCTCCATATACAAAATAAATTCTAAAGCAATTGAAGAGTTAAACTCACAAAAAAAAAAGTAAATATAGTAGAAGAAAATGTGGGAGAATGTTTTTATAATCTTGTGACTAAGAATATCTTTCTAAGCAAGAATATAATGCTGTATATATCTAAATAAAGCTTTATAAAGAAAAATATGAATAAATTTGAAAAACATTTAAGTTCTTTAAAATGAAATGCACCACAAGCAAAGCTAAAAAGCAAAATCTAGGAGAAAATATTTGTATTACAGCAAATGATATAAAATATATAAAGAGCTTTTGCAAATCAAAAATAAATCAATGTCAGAGGAAAACTTGGACAAGAGAATAGCTAACATTGATTGAGAAGATATTATTTGCCAGGTAATACCCTAAGTACTTTACATGTATAAATTCAACTGATTTGCATAATAGCTCTTTTGATCAGATATTGTTAGCATCTCCATTTTTCAGGCAAGAAAACTGAGACATAGAGAAATTTAGGAACTCAGCTATACAGTTAGTAACTGCTAGAATCAGAATTTAAATCTTCAAATTCTGACACTAGTGCCCAATTTACAGAAAAATAAATACAAATACTGTTAAACTTAAGAAAAGCTGTTCTATATGAACAATGGCCAGGGAAAGGCAAACATTAAAACACAGTAGGAAATTTTTTCCTACTAGTCAGTTAAAAAAATCTAATGAATTAATAAGACCAGCAATACCCAAAGTGTAGGGAAACAATTATTCTTACACTCAGTTATTGGGGATATCCCATCATCTAGCATTTTTAGATGGAAATTTAGCAGGGTCCGTATAACTTAAAAGGGCATAACTTTTGATCCAACAAATCTATTTCTATCCCATAGTAATACTTGGACATGTGCCCAGAGATATCCAAGGCAAAAAACTGAGAATAGCCTATGTGTCCATCACTAAGGGAATGGTTATCAAAATGACTGTACATCCAATCATGGATTGAGTATAGTAGAGTGAACAAAAATAATGAGTTAAATCTATATGAATGATGTGGAAAGATCTCTAAGATGTGTCAGTAAATTAAAAAAAGTTATCAAATAATACATTTAACTTGATATAATATACAGACATGTACACATTATATATGTGTGTACTTCACTTAACAACAACAATTAGGAATGATTCTAGTCATAGAGATAAAGTGGTGGCCCAAGAGACAAAGTCTCTCCTCAAGCTCACATTCTGGTGAGCAGGCACACCTAAACAAGCAAACCAATAAAAATAATAATGACGGTGTATTGGTTTTTCATCATTGTCATAACAAGTTGCTGCATACTTAGAGGTTTAAATAACACAAATTTATTATCTCACAGTTCTGCAGGTAAGAAGCCCAACCCAAGACTCACCCAAAAAGGGTTACATTCCTTCTGGAGACCCTAGGAAAGAATCCATTTCTCTGCGCATTAGAGCTGTTGGCAGAATTCAGATCCTTGTGATTGTAGGACTGAGGTCCCCATTTCTTTACTGGCTATTATCTGAAGTCATTTTGCATTATTTTGCTGGTGGCCCTCTTCCTCTATTTTCAAAGTCAAGAAAGGAAGGTCAAGTCTCTCTCACACTATGAACCTCTTATCTTTTACATATTTTTTAATTGATCATAGAGGGGAAAGAGAGAAAAACATTGATTTGTTGTTTCACTTATTTATGATTCAATGGTTGTTTCTTGTACATGCCCTGACTAGGAGTTGAACCCACACCTTGGCATATTGGAACAATGTTCTTAACCAACTGAGCTACCAAGCCAGGGCTTTCTTGTCTTTCTTCTCATTTCTCACCAACCAGGAAAGTTTCTCAACTTTTAAGGACTAATGGAATTAGATTAACCCTCCCAATAATTCGGTATAATTTACTTATCTTGTAGTCTGTAACCTTTAATCTCATCACACTTAGTCCTCTTTTCCAGGGAAGGTAACATTCAGGGTGTGGCAAAAGTAGGTTTACAATTATAACTACTTGAAACACAGAATTTATTCTTGTATTATTATCAAGTAATTATTATTTTACTTTCCATACAAACAACTGTTAAACCTGCCCCACCCTGTATGCACAGGTTACAGGGATTAGGGCATAAACATCCTTGGAAGAGGGAATGGAGAATTATTCTGCCTCTAATAGATGGTAATAAATGCTATGAGGGGAAAAAAAAGGGTGATATCCGAAGGTGGAAGGGGATGGGGAGGAGGCTAATTTAGATCATGTCATCAGAGAAGGCCTCCCTGAGGAAGTAGCATATGAGCTGGACAAGACAGCCATTTCCAGTATGTATTTAATTACACAGGAAAAGGTATGGAAGGCTGTATATGGGACTGTTCACCAGCTACCTTCTGAGAGGAATGGAATTCAAGTGTAGGAGAAGATAATAGATTTTACTCATTGATCTATACTCTTCTTTTGTTTGAATGTTTTACTTGCATAATCTTGAAAAAATATTTATGTGTATAAAGACTTAGAAACAAAAAGCCATATATCTTCGTCTTGGGCCCCAATGAAGCAAAGAGAGTTTAAGATTTAGATATTGGTGAAAAGTTAAGCATCCTGACATTTTGACATACCCACATATAAAAAATAAAAAAAGAAAGCTTGTCTTGGATTCCGTGAAAGAGTCAGTTCTAAAAGGGAGCAATAAATCGATGCCCTTTCACTTCAGAGTCTTTAAGGAGGGTACACTTGTCAAGTAGACATTTCTACACATCAGCAACCTTGGAAACTTCTCATAGCTGTGACCTCTTTATGTTGCTTCTAAGTCCTACCTTGGTACTCATTTGCAGAGTTCTCACCTAGTTATCGTCCATTGTTTCCTGTTGTTTTCCAAGGAGAACAGTAAAAGCTTTGAGAGAAAGGCAGGCAGAAGAAAAGTTACTCCAAGGGGCTCTATAGGGTAGCAATCTGTCACAGCCAAGGGAGACTGCTGGAACACATCCCTGTTACTCAAGATATAGATAAGGGCAAGATCACAAGAGGACAAATGGAAGTTCCTATCGGTGAACTGAAGTGGAGTGACCACACGGAGAGAATACAGAAGACCAAAAGACTCTCACAGGATGCAGGAAAGCAAAACCTCCAACAATTCGGTATCGTTCCAAGATTCCAGGATGCAGCTGCAGAAAATGGACTTCTGGTGGGGTGGCGGGGGGGGGGGGGGGGGGGGGGGGGGGGGGGGGGGGGGGGGGGGGGGGGGGGGGGGGGGGGGAGAGTGTGTGCACACGCACATGCCCATAAGTGATAGTCAAAATTACAGCTCAGTTGGAACAAAGGTAGTACACTGAAAATCAGTGAAAAGCAAACAATGGCTACAGCTATAAATTAAGGAGTTTATATATGTGCATTAATCATATATATTTGTTTTTTCAGACACCCGTCTATCAAAGACAGAAATTCTCTAATATGTTTATAATAGTCTAGTAGACTTTTCCATTTCAACGTCCCTTCATCACCTCAAGAGTGACAAATCCAAAACTGACTACATCATTGTCTGCTCACAAGGAAATTTTTTCCCGGCCCTTCCTGCCTCAGATAGGAAGAGCCTCTTTTCCTCATCAGTCAAGCTTGGGGAGTTAGGGTCATTCTTAACTCATCTCTCACCCTCAGTTAATCATCCCTTTTGAGGGTAGGCAAAGTATATATCATACATAAAGATAGCATTCAATCAGCCACCAAATACACAAATATCATCAGCAATTATATCAATCCTTTCTTCTCCGTTCCCACTGTCTCCCCTTGGCTGAGGATTTTATCCCAGACTGTTTATCTGAAGCATTTCCTCAGTAGCCCCCTCCACCCACTGCCTATCATCCCAGTCCAATCTTCCTGTATTTTCCTAGCTGGGGAGCATGAACACAGCCACTTTATCATTCCATGACCAAATTTGACTCTGAGTGCCTTTCTGGTTTGGCTGGAGGTTCAAAGGCAAGAAGTCAGGCTTTCACAACGTATCACTTCCTAATTCTTTCTGAAGTCTCCACACTGCTTAGATACGTCCCCATACTGGTCCTAGTCTCTGCTCCTGCATCTGCATAGTCTCTTCCTCTCAGATGCAGAGGTAGAAGAAACTCCTTCCCGCAGGAAGGCTCACTGAGCTCCATGGCTGTCGTGCTCAGCTTCACTTGAAGACCTAGTTCCCTTCTACTGCCTTTCCTCCCAGGAGAGTTGGGTGAGCAGGACTGAGAACTGACTATCTGTCGTCTGCAGCTCAGAGACAAAGGGAAGTATGAAAGTGACCAAACCATGCTCATCCACCAAGTGTCAAGAACAACTTAAGCCCACACTGTCTGTGTTCATGCAGCAAGTCCTAACACTTTTTCTTGACTCGAAAAGAGAAAGAAGATTAAAGGAGAGAAGGAGGAAAGGAATCAATAATGTCCAGAAGCACAGTTCTGTCTACACACAAAAATGTATATCCCCAAATTAAACCTTACTTTCTCACTTATTTCTTCTTGCAACAAATATTTTTCAAGCACCTACTCTGTGTTAAGCACTGAACAAAATAACAGAACTGGCCTCTTAAGCACCAGGAACTTAAGTTCTGGTTTGGGAAATAGATACTTTTTTTAAAAAAGATAATAATAACAAAAATAAGCAAAGCCATGCCAGGCAGTAACAAGCCTACACAGAAATAAAATGGGGCTAGGACAAACGGAGCAGGGGTTTCTTCAGATAAAGAAGTCCTGAGTGGGTGACATTTGAGCTCTGTTGGCAAATGAGAAAGAGGCAGTCAAGGCCAGGCACTCAAACCAAAGCCAAGTTGACAGTTTCCCCCAATTAAAACGAGTGACACATGATTCGCACTTGTATTGGTTCACTGAGGCTACCAAACAAAGTGTCACAAACCAGATGACTTAATAATACATTATTGTCTCACAGTTTTGGAAGTCAGAAGTTTGAGATTAAGGTGTCAACAGGGCCTTGTTCCCTCTGATGAAGACACAGGGAGGACAATTTGGGGCCTCTAAGCTTGTGGCTCATTGGCTTGTGGCAACATAATGCCTATCTTCAAATGACATTCTCCCTACCTGTAAATCTTCATCGGATTTCCTCTTCTATAAAGACACCAATCATATTGAATTAGATGCCCACCTTGTCTTAGTATGACCCCATCTTAACTAATTACCTCTACAATGACTCTGCTTCCAAACAAATGCACATTCTGAGATACTGGGCATTGAGACTTTAACACAGGAATCTGAGGTGGTACAATTCAATTCAAACAATGTTTCTGTAATAAAGGATAGGGGGCATTCAGGTGCAGTGGAGGACAAGATTTACCCATGACGATCTGATCAACTCTTTTAGAGCTTTCTACTCTGTCTCTGTCACATCACCTAGCACAGCACATCATCAATGAATGAATACTTGTTGGTAGTTGATTAATGGCACATTTTACACAAAAATTGAACAATGTGTGTGTTACTGTGTTGAGGTAGTTTGGGATTTGTTTGTGTGCCAGCAACAGATCTCATGCTTAACAAATAAGAAAGTCTTAAATCATTACAGGGTCTGATATGACTACTAACTGTTCCTGGGGACCATGTGGAAAAAAATAGCTGGCATCTAACGCTGAGCCAGCTCCTTTGTCCCCCCAGCCTGGATTCCAGAGGCGGCAGAGCTGAGGAGCTCAGGTGAAGCTGGCAGAGGTCACATTTGTTGATCACGGTGAAAGTACAGCAGGAGAGTGCATCCAGCCTAGCCTCCAGGCAGCGCACCCTCCTTGCCCAGCCTGGGGATACACAGCTGTCCCCTCCCCCTCAGAGAGGCAAATTCCCCCACATCAGACAAGCAGCCCTGGGACACTGACATGGAAACCTGGCCAGCCAGGAAGCAGCTGGTCTTGGCAAGCAAAAAACAATGCCCCAGGCAAAATAGAAAGCAAGAGGGAGCCTGGAAAAGCTTCATTCTGAGGAGCCACTCCCTCCCTAAACCAATTTTTTAATACAATATAAAATGCCAAGCCTAGTCCGAGGACCCCATAGCAAATTCCTTCAGTCTGAATTCTCCATGATTAGAAATTCCTAACCAGATTTTTTCCTTTCCTTTCCAACAATTTGTTCCAATGTATAGTCCATGTTATGGATAGCTATTTTGCTATCCAATATTCTTTTTTAATGTAACACAGACAACTACAAGATCTGGTGTAATTTCATGAGGATTTCTGTTACATAGAATTGCATAGTTAAGTGTCATTTATTGTTTTCCTATCTTTTTACCTCATGAAATGATCTATTCATGACAAGCTATTTTTTGTTGTTCAAAATTGTATTTATGTGTATACATAAATACAGAATCTCTTATGAAATAAGTGCTTAGCTCATTTATTAGTTTCCCATCATGCAAGA
The DNA here is from genome assembly GCA_004024845.1 of Tonatia bakeri. Lineage (NCBI taxonomy): Eukaryota > Metazoa > Chordata > Mammalia > Chiroptera > Phyllostomidae > Tonatia > Tonatia bakeri. The sequence goes on along the minus strand of PVIA01010918.1, from coordinate 7,895 downwards.
ACTCACAAACCTGAAATTAGCTGTTCATAATGGGTCCTCCAATAAGAACAGTAACTGCAAATACAGATTAAGCAAGGTTGGGTGAAACTTTCAAAGAAAGATCTAGTCATAGTTAGGTTGGAAAATCTAAACCAGAGATTTTATCATCATTATGTGATAATAATAATGGTTACAATTGATTTTTGAATTTTTATGGTGTTTTATAACTACCTTATCTCAAATTATGCCAACACCATAAAAAAATTATTGCTCAGAAACATTACATGACTTGTCCATGATCACAGTTACTATTGGCAAGATTTGGGATTCAGCCTCTAGTTTGTCTAATTTCAAACCCATAGGTTGCATAGTCCAGTATACTGCATAGATAAAAATGAAAAAAAAAACACAATTAAAAAACTAGTCAAAGATTAATTTTATGGGAAAAATACCACTATATCCTTTTAGAAAGTTGATTTATAAAAAGAGCTTCAGGAAAAATTAGGGAACAACATTCCAAAGGGTAAACTGAGGTATAGGATTTGAAACCACAACTTTTTAGAACTTGCTTTGAAACACAATTGCTTCAAAAACATGATTTTGCACTATTTTTGAAGGTAAGTTCCAGAAGCACAGGAGACTTATGATGATAAAAATTACATGATAACCTTTTATGCAACAGGCTTATTGAACACAACATTACGTTAGTGATGCTATTCTAAGAAGAACTAGTCATGCTGGGCTAAATTTTCCAAGAATGCAATTTAAGCCCACAGTAAGGTATATTATAAAATGAATGGAATACTGTGGTTCAAACACAGCCCTCTGAATGGTCCATCTGTGGACCTTATCTCACCGATTCTCATTAAACAGTGATTTCATTTCTCTACATCATCACAAGCTCCACTCCTGGGCAGTCGTTCAGCTGCCTGGCTAGTCTCACAACACATGCAAATATGAATTAAAGGCAGCTGCACCACAAGACAGAGGAGAGTTTGCTGATACCCTTCACAGTGTGAAGCACGGGGCCCCCAGCCATCACAGATGGGAAACAGAAATTGGTGGTCCCAGTAGGCCTTCTGTTTATTGCCCCCTTCGGCCTCATTTGGAGCATCACAGTTATATATGCGTGCATGCACACACAGACACGCACACACTTGCCCACGTGCACACTCACAGAACTAAGCCACATCACCTGCCCTCTGCATTCCACACGCTATAGTGTTAAAGAAGTCTTTGGACTCTGAAAATAAAATCCCAGAGCCTTTACAGATACCTTGTCACTGAGTTTCATTGCTCCCCAGTAAGACATGTGAAAGAAAGTGTGTTTTCCTCATTAGACATATGGGAAAATTGAAGTGTGAACTGTAATAATTTGTCTAGAGCTAAGAGAAGAATCAAAGACACAAAACAGAAGTAGAAATTTTCTGTCCTCTGACCTCCTATAACACGCAGTTTGCACCTTTCTTACAGCCTGCATTAGTTTCCGCAATATGGCCTGGTTATTTGTAAAGTCTTCTTTTGTCCTCATGTGACAATTAGCTCCTAGGGTGAGGGACAATTTCTGGTTTGTTTTTGTGTTCTCACCACAACATGGTGCCCTCCAGGGTAACTGTGGGAACACCACCTATGCATGTGGATTGCAATAAGAGGGCAAACAGGATGCAGAAGAGAAGTTGAATGGGTTTGGGAGGTTCTGGCCATGGTTGCTGTCAACGGGGGCAATGGCTAGGCACAAAAGTCTTCCTTTTATTGTGCACACGTCTTCCACCAGATCTTTTTACTTTTTACTGCAGATCTGTTTACTGCTGGTTATTGTGAATGGAGGCCAGAGAGCACGTGCCAGAAAGAGAGAAAATAACCTCAGAGGTAGTTACTAAAGAACTGGTGGGAGTTGGAGTAATGAGTAAGGCAGAAGCCTGAGATGAGAAACACTGGTCTCTCTCCATCACAAATGAAGTGTGAAGGGGCTCCTGGAAGTATTCACCCTTTCAGTTCCTGGGTGCCCTCAACCCTGTTACACACATAATGTCAACTTAAAAGACATCTCATGGGTGGCATATGTCCACTGACTGAAATCACCTGGACACTGGTCCAGGTAGAGGGCTGAACCAGCCCTGAACTAGCCCCAGGAATAGTCAGAGTCTACAGGTGCTATCGTGCTGTGCTAAAGGCCAGGATGGCAAGTATCAGCTGCTGGCCAACCGTAAGCTGTGTTGGATCCTGCAGCCCAGACAAGTCACGGATGACTACAGCTGGAGCCAACATCACAGGGAATGCAAGAACCTCCCATAGGAGCTCCCCCAAAACCCACAGAATCATAATAACAAAATGGCAGTTGTTTCAAGCCATGACAGTTTGAAGTGTTTTGTTACATGGCAATAGATAAACAAAACACTGAGGCTAATGCAAAAAGGAGACAAAATTTTGTGTGTATGTGAGAAAGGTGAATGCAAATTGCACATGAAATGACATGAATTTTTATAGATAGAATGTAGACTAAGGTAACTACTCTATAAAGATCTCCCAGCACCCTGTAAATCATGCCTCCTGGTATCCATGAACTTGTATGGTCTCCTTCCACAGTGAATGTGTGACCAGTAGAATGTGGCAGAAGTCACTCAGTGTAACTTCCAAAGTTATTATGCCATGAGATACAGCTCTGCTCCAGGAAAAGCCATCCGCTGTGCACAGTTAAACTACCGTGCAAAGGAGAGGTCCCACGCAAAGAGAAAACAACGCCTACCAGCCCTCCCAACTGCAGTGGCCAACGTGGCAGTGAAGAATCCATTTGTGTATCCAGCCCAGTCAAGTCTTCAAACGACTCCAGCTTCAACTCTGTCTGACTTCAATCACACGAGACTCCAAGCAAGAATGCTTCAGCTGAGCCCAGTCAGCTGACAGAATGTGCAGAGATGACATAAAATTGTTTTAAATCCAATAAGTTTGGGTTTGGTTTGTTGTACAGAAATAGGTGACTGAAAAATTAAGTTTGAACAGTGTAAATATATCAAACCCTCTGGTTCATTTTCCACTTGTGACAAATGTATAGTCTGGCATATCCTAAGTATGACCAAAATGTCAAAACCCATTATTTCCATATAAGGTCATAGGAAAAAATAGTGGAGAGAATGACATTCTACCATATATCAAAAGAACTTATGACATCTGTGAGCTATTTCTAGTACAACCATGAAAATAGGGCAACTAGATATTTAGGTTAAAGAATCAAGTAGTATAAAATGTGTGGACAAGGGGAGCCGGCATGAGGTAAGGATTAAATCATCAGACTTAGACTCCAAGTACTCACTGCAGCCCATTTATAAGAAATTTACCCCAGACACCTTTTAGATTACAAACCCAGCAAATTGTGCAACATCAAAGAAGTTCCTAAATTATGTAGTAGACTAGATTACAGGGGAAAGTGCAACTAAAGGAGCAGCTGTGGAAAAAATAGTCGTCAGGTTGTATGAGGAAAGGAAGTAAGCTTAGGAGTGATGGCCAGCCATGCAGGAAGTAGGGCCATGGTGTCCACACCCCAGTGGGGCCCTTTCTCCAGCCAAGCCTCAGTTACATCATAGACTGTCATTGACCCATCTCCATCGTGGCACATATGTCTTCTCACACTGGCATCTGCTCATCCTCGGTCTTCTCAGACATTTCTGATATCAGGAAAGGCACGTTACTAAATGTATTAGCATGCATGATTTAATTATGGCTCTGGAGTCAGACCCTGCTCTGCCACTTGCTGGCTATGAGAACGTAAGTTCTTTCACCTCTCTGAGCCTCAGCTTCCCCATTGGCAAAATGAGGATAATAATGGTGCCTGCATGATGGGATTACTGAAGATATTTAATGTTTAGAACATTACACATACTCAAATATTAGGCATTATATTTTTCTTGAGAAATAATGTATTTATTTCCTCCTCCTGAGATTTACACACACAGAACTGAAATGACTGAAGAGGAGAGACCCTTTTCAGCCTAGTTCCCCAGAGAATTGTTAGCCTAGGTCCAGAAAAGATTTAATGATTTTGCGAAAACTTAACCCTAACTCTGTGAAGGCACCTTTCCCCTCTCCCCTCCTCCCATTGCACCCTCAGCCTCCTGAGAGGTAGTAGGGAGCCAGAGAGAGAGGGAGGACTGACCAGCAGCCCAAGAAGAAATGAGACTCTGGGGGTGGCCAACGAAGTAAGAGATGAGGGACACGGGAGAGGCCCCCAGAGGGATAGCAGAAAAGAGGGAGTGGTCAAATGAGAAAGAAGTGAATCACCTATGAGAGAGCTTGGCTAGGGCCCACTCCAGTGAAGCAAAAAGTTGGAGGCAAAAGCTCCAACTTAGAACAGAGCAGAGAAAATACCCAATCTCTAGCTCCCCTTGAGAGCTCCAAAATGGTTTGGAATATGTTATTTAAATTCCAGAAGACATGCTTGGCTGGCTAACTGCAAGGCCACTTGCATCAAGGACAATACTGTCCATGAGTTCCACATAGGATGCTGGAGCACACTGATAGGTTTTCCAGATAGTGCAGAGCACAGATTAGAAAGAGCCATTGCAAGACCACAGATCCTAATTTGGAGGCAAGAGGAGAAATATACTCAGTGACCTTGTATGCCCCAGTGAAGGCAGACATTCCTGATGAACATTCTTCTGTGGACTCATGGTGCCGAGTTAAAGCCGCAGCACCAGCAGGAACTATGTATAAGTTTTCAGGCACATGCACTTCCTCAGCTGACAGCCTTCACGGTCATGGTTGTCTTGAACATACTCAGTGGCTCTGCTCTGCTCTGCTTGCATGGGGCCTACAGATTTCTGATGTATAACAAGTGTATTAGTCTGCTCAGGCTGCCATAACACAATACCACAGACTGGGTGGCTCAAACAACAGAAAATTATTTTCTCACAGTTCTGGAGGCCAGAAATTCCAGATTCCAGGAGTCAGTCAGTTCAGCTCCTACTGAGGACTCTCTGGCTTAAAAATGGTGCTTTCTTGCTGTGTCCTCACATGCCAGAGATATTTCTCTCCCTCTTTCTCTCTCTCTCTCTCCCCCCCTTCCCTCTTCTTCTTATAAAACCACAATCTTATCAGATTAGGCCCCCCACTATGACCTAATTTAACCATAATTACCTCCTAAGCACCCTATCTCCTGTTACAGTAACATTGGATATCCCAACACGTGAAGTGGGGTGTGCAGGAGCAAACACTAACTTTCCGTCTGCAGCTCCCAGATTGGCTGGGTGTTTGTCAGCCCTTCTCCAGGCTTCTTTCTCTGGCCTGCCCCATGACAGAGCACATGCTTCCTTGCCTCTCTAAGGTGCTAGGTCCTTCATTGCCAAAAAAAGAGAAGAGAAAAGCTGAAGAGCATTTATCAAAAAACCTAAATTCCTCACATTGTGATGCAGGTGGCCATTACCAAAGACTTCCACATTTTGTTTCAGTTGACTCCCTCAACAAGTATTAGCCTCTTTTTCCAAATGAGAAAACTAAGGCAAAGAAAGGTTGAATGGCTTATCCAAGTTTACATGACCAGCAAGTAGCAGAGCAGAACTCAGGCCGAGTCTGCTGGAGACCAATATCTAGGTAATCCACAAAGCTCTTACCCTCCTTTTCACCAAGGCTACCACTGCCAAGGTTCAGGACCTCATTTCTCAGCAGGTCACTCATTCTCCTGACTCCCAGGCTATGCCTTGGCAATGACATACCAGGGAATGTCCTAATGATAGTTATGTTATTTCTCTACTTAAAACTTTAGAAGCAGTAGAATGTAGCAACAAGCACACCAAACACCTAAATATTGGTTTCCAAATACCACTCTCCAATAAAAAGAACCAGGGCTCATTGGAGAAATAGTTGATTGTAGAGCTGGGACAAGGAAAATACAATATGAGCCTTGATCATCTTGTCAGAAGGCAAGGAAGTACTCAAAACACACATTGAGACACATACTCACAATTGGAGGGGGAGGGTCAAAACAACTCAGGAGGCAGCTCGAAAGAATTCCCTATGGCCAAAGTTAGAATAATTTGAGAAATAGAATAAATAACAACAGTATTGTTTATAACCAAAAATTACCCAAAGAATTAATAAGCATCTATGAGTCTATAGTGATATAAATAAAAGATTGAATGAACGAATAAACAAATAAGAAAAAAAAATCTTTCTTATAGAGTAATTCAAATTAATAAATGTAAAGAGAATACGAAAAAGTACAAAATTACCAGAGGAATGCCACATTAATCATGGCTGCAGGCAAGATCCACTGATGAATACTAAAATTAGAAGGTGAAACATTAAGCAGAAACAATAATATTAATTACTATGGTAGTTTTAACATATGTCCACAAATTCTTTGATACCTTTCTCTCCAGGAAGTAGAGCTTAAGTCCCCTCCCTTTGAATGTGGGCTGGACTTAGCAACTCACTGCTGGAGAATGGTGTCTTAGTTTATGCTGCTATAACAGAGTATCATAAAGTTGGTGCCTTATAAATATCAAAAATGTATTTCTCATAGTTCAAGAGACTGGGAAGTTTTAGATCAAGACACAGGCAAATTTGGTGTCTGGTGAGAGTCACTACCTGGTCCATAGAAAGCTGTCTTCTCACGTGTCCTCCTCACATGGCAGAATGGGCAAGAGAGCTCTCTGGGGTCTCTTTCATAAAAGCATTAATCCCGTTCATGAAGGTTTCATCCTCATGAAGTAATCAACTCCAAAACGCCTCTCACTTCCCAATACCATCACTTGGGGTTTAGGAGTTCAACATATGAATTGTGGAGGACACAACATTCAGTTCATAACAAATGGAGTATGAAAAGAGAAAAATAGTAACATTACAGGGGAGTAACCTGACTTGGTTAAGTGGTCAAGGTCAATAACATCAGTAATAAGTCACAGTGATTTAATGTATCCTTTGATATGATGCACTGACAGGGCATCCTCACCCAAAAAGTCCATAATCCCTGTCTAATCATGAGAAAATATAGGTAAACCCAAATCCAGAGACAATTTACAAATACCTGACCCATACTTCAAGAGTGTCAAGTTCGGTTCCGGCCAAGATGGAGGCATTGGCAGTTGCATTGTGCCTCCTCGAGCAACCAAAACTAAGGACAACAAAAATTGAGAAACAAAAAACAACCAGAACAGAGGGACATGAACTGAACGGAAGTCGGACTCCAGTACATCCAGACCGGTAAGGAGCGGCAGAGTCGGAGGCCTGCGGAAAGGGGTCGAGGGGTCCCAGTGGGAAGAAACTCTGGCTGTGCGCAGGGTGCAGACGGCAGCAGACAAACTGGTGGCGGACCCTGGGCACGGGAGGTGACTAGCAGACCCAGTGAGGGGCGCAAGGCAGCTGGCTGTCTGCAGACACACATTTGTGCACAAACTAAGTGAAAACGGGCAGCAAAAAAGGGCAGGGCCTCTGGGTTTCAAAGCTTAAGAGCCCCGTCTGGGAGCTGAGGCCGGGAGATTCTCTCAGCCTCACAGGAGACTTCTCGGGGAAGCCCACAGAGTCCAAGAAAGTGCACAAGCCCACCCACCCGGGAGCCAGCACCAGAAGGGCCCAATTTGCTTGTGGGAGGCAGTGGAGGGGACGGAAGTCCTAGAGAGAGAGGAGCAGGCACCATTGCTCCCTCTCAGACCCCGCCCCCACATATGATGTCACAACCCAGTGACTGGGTGCCCCGCCCTGGTGAACGCCTAAGGCTCTGCTCCTTACGAAACAGCTGCAACCAAACCAAAGGAAAATAAAAAAGATGGCTCAAACAGATTTGAAAGCCCCAGAACCAATTTTTTTAAGTGACCAAGAGATAGCCGAACTATCAGATGCACAGTTCAAAGCACTGGTGATCAGGAAGCTCACAGAATTGGTTGACTTTGGACATAAATTAGATGAACAAATGCAGGCTATGATAA